>JAJOOR010014244.1:0-21449 GCA_036250505.1 Solanum acaule | reverse complement strand
AACGGGAGGAAGCGTTTCAGAACAAAATTCACTCCAGATCAGAAGATAAAAATGCTGGAATTCGCAGAAAAAGTTGAATGGAAAATGCAGAAGCGAGATGAAGATCTGGTGAACAATTTCTGCAACGAAATTGGAGTTGAAAAAGGGGTTTTAAAGGTATGGATGCACAATAACAAAACCACATCTGTCTCTGGCAAGAAATTAGATCAACCAATCACCGGCAACGGCGACCACCAGAATGGTAACACTAACAATATTGTTAATGGGTTTTGTATTGTTAGTAAAAATAACACTACTCATCCTGATCACAACAACACTGACTCGGAATTTCACATTCACCATGAAAGCAGCATGAACGATGACAACAAGAAGGAGCATTTAAGTTTTGGTGCGAATAATGTCGTTGTCACTAATGGGTCTTCTTCTTCATCTTGATTTTAGATTAGTTTGAATAATGTTTTAATTTGTAGTAGTAATTAGTGCAAGGAAGAGAAAAACTTTGAGGCTGCTACTATTACTCTCTCTCTATATATTAGTTACGTTTATTTCTTTGTTCCTAAAGATTAGTGCTTAGCTTTATGAATCATGATATGATAACAATGAAAATTAAGATTGTTCCAAGTTCCAACCATTCCTACTCTCGTAAATTATGTTTGTTCTCAATTTTATAACGACGATTTAGTGTTTTAAATTTTTTATCTTCTAGCTCCATCCCTGCAAATTTGCATGTTTGCAATTAGATACTGTATGCAAAGTTAGTTTCTGTGTTTATGAGTCAGAGAAGAGAGAGAGCGGTATTCATTTTGATTCTTGTCTGTGATTAAGAAGCAGAAAGTGGCTTAACATGCATTTGGGGTGATTATGGATAATAATTCAATGATTACCACAAAATAGTAAGCATTGCTTAGACTGCTTTAATTATTATTTTTTTAATTAATCCTCTTTAAATAAGGCGTAGCACTGTTTTAGGGGAAAAATTCCAAATATATTCTAACTGTGCTCGAAATTGCGGTACCAATCCAAAATTTGAAATGAACCTAGTAAATATATAGGTGTGCACGTGGATATTATAAATAATAACTTGTTCAACTAAACACTTATATGTCTTTAAAATAAACTATTAAATAGTGCATGGGTAATATGTCTTGCCCAAAGTTTGGAATTGCTACAATAATTTCGATCAAAGTTCAAGTATATTTTGGACTTTTCTCCTTTTTTTCTTATTTTTGAATTTGTGCAGCGTTGGGCCTTATTTAAAGGAGGAGGAAAACATCTCTTTATGAAGAATTTTTTCCATACACGGGATCTAAATATTTTGATTATTTAAGTGATATACATGTAATAAAAACTACAACTTTGTTTCCTTGGGTACGTAAAATTTCTATTTTATGTTTTGTCAACCATCCATGGCAAAACATAGTCTAATTAATGATATCCTCTTATAACCATTTAATTGATTTTGTAACTAATTGTACAAATGCTATTATTTTGTAGGTTGGTTAGTTCTTTGAAAAGGTTTCATAAATTAATTATATTCCGTTTGCTTGCGTTTGCTTGATGTCTTTAATTAATTTCGATTTTAAATCATTTTGGGTGTTATGTGTAAAGTGTAGGTTGGTGGCCTTTATTTAGACAAAAAGCTATCCATTAAGAGGATTTTTAAAGCCTGGATAGGGGTCAGCTTTTTTTATAAAAAAAAAATTCCTTATAAGGGAAGCAATCTAGTCTTGTTAATTTGTTATAAGCCAAATTATTAAATTGCATTAGTTTAACGTTTTTATTTTAAAAAAGAGTGGAAGTTTTAACATTATCTATCAAAAATAATACGGTCTCCTAAAAGACATGACTTGTCTAAGTAAGTACATACACAAATAATAAGTATAATTAGCTACGTACATAAATTAAATAAATAAAAAGACATGTATAATCGATATTAAAAAAATCACTATTTTTATGTTAGCATCAACAAAAAAGTTATTTGGCAGTTGCTTTAGCAGCTCCTTCTCTAAGACCGTCTTCAATAGCAGCGCTTATTCCAACAACACCAGCAAGAAAAATGTTCAATGATTATTTTTACTACTTTGATTAAATCAATAAATAAGAAAAAAATAATAATATTTTCATATAGAAAAAAATAGAAAACTGTCCACTATTTCAGTAATAATTTGTTTCATACCATGCCTATTTCTCGTGAATTTGAAAAATCGTGTTCTATAACACAGATTTTCACTAATATATTATGAAAAAAAAAAAAATCAATAGTGAATCAAAGGATCGGAATTTCAACGGAATTACAATAACCTTGGGTTAGAGCTTTTATACATGTTAAAAAATTTACTAAATATATAGATGTGAACCCAATAGCATATGCCATACGAGTTGTGAATAGGTGGCAAACACAGCAATTCATAAATTTAAAATCTTGAATTTGATTGTAAATTTAAATAATATGGTATTATGAATAAATTACATTATAAAATTCAATAAAAATGCAAAAATTATATATATATAAATAAATATATTTATTTTATTTTTATTTTTTATTTTTATTTATTTTATTTTATTTTTTAATTTTTATTTCTTGAAATGTGGATCAATTGATATCATGTCTAAGATTAGGGAGATTTGAGATCCAACAACCTAAGTATGGGGTCGTTGGGTCAGTTGGACCTTTCATTAATGTCCTGTCTCTTTATTACATAAGTGCTATTCCAATACATGATTGACTCTTTTCTTTATTCGGTAGATTTGAAATCATTATTTTCGTTATATCTAAATTATAAGGTCAAAAACTAATAATACAATCAGGAACAGAATCAAAATTTAAAGTTTATAATTTTTTTAATTAAAATATTTTAAAATTATTATATAATAATTTATATATATTTAATGAATTTTTATGGTAAGTATATAGTTTGATTCATAATTATTAAATTCGATTTAATTTGCGATTCAAATCCTAACTCCGCTTCTGAATATAACTAATTCTTCTCTCTGCCTAAACATCACATGCAAACTTGTTTCTTGTCTACTCCGTTTAATTAGGGATAAGAACTTCTTGACAGATGGAAATTAATCTCTCACAACTAATTAATATAAACTTGATTTAGAAGATAATGTTAATATAGCATTTTTGGTTGGAATGTCCTACATTTTAAAAAAATGTATTTGTGAGTTTTTCAAGAATTTGTAAATTACTAATTATTTTATTATTTAATTACTTATGTATTGTGTTAAATTTATATTATTATCCATATTTTTGGTTAATATAGTTCTGAAACTAGACAACATAATACATTTCTTATATATTTTGATTAAAAAAAACAAAGTTAAATTAATTAAATATTAAATTTATTGAATCGTGTATTATTGGAATCAAAATAAAATAAAAATATTAATAATTAAGGAATTAAAATTGCTATTACACCAAGAAAACAATAATCAAGAACGGAAAATTATGCAACAATCGTTTTATTGATTTAAGTGTGAGTGTTACAATCTCTATAATTCCTCTGAATTCCCCTTTTCAAATATAATTCAAGGGCTCTTGAGCTTGATCTTGAACTTGGATTTGGACTTGATCTTGATCTTTATTTTGATCTTGATCTTGGACTTGATCTTGATCTTGAACTTGAACTTTATCTTGATCTTGACTTTCTAGTTGAATTCAAGGGCTTCGAGCTTGATCTTGAATCTATTGGTCTTGATCTTGATCGTTCTTGAACTTGATCTTGACTTCTTCAAATCTTAAACTTGAACACTTGAATTCTTGAATTCTCGAATTCTTGAACTTGTAGAGAAATTGCATTGATCCACAAGCTTTCTCTAGCTTTTTGTTCGAATTCTTGGTTCTCTATTCTGAGTTATGAGAATCCCTATTTATAGTTTTAAAATAGAGGAGTTGTGATTAGAAGAGGACTCCCTTCGGCCAATTAGATTTAAGTGACACGGCATATGAGCTTTATGGAATGGGCTTTAAGTAAATTCATATTTATTGAATTTAAATATTAAATATTAATCCATAATATTTATTTGGACTAATATATTCATGAATTTAATATAATCCAAATCATTTAATAAATTTATATTTAAATGATTACAAATGCCCCCTGCTTCAAGTTTTGTCAAAATGATTTATGTTTTGGAGACTAGGCTTAAAGTATTGACTTAATATTATAATAATTATCATAATATTATGAGGAAGTATTGACTCAATATCATAATATTATTATTATTATTATTATATCATAATAATCTCTACGTGTAGGGAGAACCATCATTAACCGTCACATGAGACATGTTAAGAGTGGGCTTTAATAAAAGTTTGGAGTTTATCCTTTAGTCCTAATGACCAAAGTCAACTAGGAATCAAATGGCTCACTAGTTTTTTTTAGTCACAAACAAATTCCAGTAGTCATACACATCGAATCCTATTAGGAGTTCCTTAGTTACACGCCTTCTAATTTGACTCCAATTAGAACTTGAATGCTTTGTATAATTTATGTTGAAATCAAATTGAAATCGGGAACGGTTCTTAGCACTATTTGTAGTAGGATAAAACCACCGCCTCAAAATCTGATGCCATTCAAGTTCAAATTGTAGTTGAACTAAGAATCGTAGTTCCACTCAATTTCAAATTCATGTTCTTTTCTTTTGTCCTAGCCAAAAAGGAATTGTAATTGAACTAGGAAAATGATTTTATTTCCACCACATGACATCTATAAATAGACACATTGTATCCACAATTTTGTCTTCAATTACAAATTGTGAGCTACGAGCCTACGACGAAAGGGGCATAATTCAAGGTAATTTTCCTCCCTTTTTTTATTTCGGCACTTTCTTTTACAGCTTGACACGTCTATCGTAGAAAATTCACATCTCATTGTAGAAAAATCAAAATCATGAACGGTTTGATTTTCCAGAAACTAAACTTCTCGATCTCTAACATATCCAAAATTCAGAATTTAATACATTCCGAATCTTTTTTGTTGATTTTTTGAAGTCAGCTCTGGATTCTGTCATGCTGAAAATTTCAGAGTTGTGCGGCTTTACTAAAACTCTTGTGTCTTGTTGTAGGCACGACGAAATCTCAAGCCGCTTGATTATTTAGAATCTAGACACAAAGGTCTACAACATATCCGAAATTCAAGATTTAATACCTTCAGAATCTTTCTAGGTGATTTTTCGAAGTTAACTTTAAATTATGTCATACAACTGATATTCTTAAGACGAAAGAGGATAGATACACATCCCCGCCCTAAGAAAGGTAACTTTATGGTATTCTTAAGGCAAAAGAGGATAGATACACATCCCCGCCCTAAGAAAGGTAATTTATGGTATTCTTAAGGCGAAAGCGGATAGATATAAATCTCCGCCCTAAGAAAGGTAATTTATGGTATTTTTAAGGCGAAAGCGGATAGATACAAATCTCCGCCCTAAGAAAGATAATTTATGGTATTTTTATGGCGAAAGCGGATAGATATAAATCCCCGCCCTAAGAAAGGTAATTTATGGTATTCTTAAGGCGAAAGCGGATAGATACAAATCCCCGCCCTAAAAAAGGTAATTTATGGTATTCTTAAGGCGAAAGCGGATTGATATAAATCTCCGCCCTAAGAAAGATAATTTATGATATTCTTAAGGCGAAAACGGATAGATATAAATCTCCGCCCTAAGAAAGGTAATTTATGGTATTCTTAAGGCGAAAGCAGATAGATACACATCCCCGCCCTAAAAAAGGTAATTTATGGTATTCTTAAGGCGAAAGCGGATAGATACAAATCCCCGCCCTAAGAAAGGTAATTTATGGTATTCTTAAGGCGAAAGCAGATAGATACACATCCCCGCCCTAAGAAAGGTAACTTTATGGTATTCTTAAGGCGAAAATGGATAGATACAAATCCCCGCCCTAATAAAGGTAATTTATGATATTCTTAAGGCGAAAGCAGATAGATGCACATCCCCACCCTAAGAAAGGTAATTTATGGTGTCAACACTTGAAAACTTCAACTTGTAGACTTAAAGAATTTGCAGACCTCAACTTGCAGACTTGAAGAATTTAAAGACCTCAACTTGCATACTTGAAGAATTTGAATACCTCAACTTGCAGACTTGAAGAATTTGAAGACGTCAACTTGCAGACTTGACGAATTTGAAGACTTCAACTTGCAGACTTGAAGAATTTTAAGACTTCAACTTGCAGACTTGAAGAATTTGAAGACTTCAACTTGCAGACTTGAAGAATTTGAAGACTTCAACTTGCAGACTTGAAGAATTTGAAGACTTCAACTTGCAGACTTAAAGAATTTTAAGACTTCAACTTGCAAACTTAAAGAATTTGAAGACTTTAATTCACATACTTGGAAGATTTGAAGACTTCAGCTTGCATACTCGGAAGATTTGAAGACTTAAACTTGTATACTTGGAGGATTTGAAGACTTCAACTTGTATACTTGGCTGAATTTAAAGAAACTTCAAGCATGTTGTTAACGAAACTCATATTTTATAAGGGTTTTCCCCCATCTATTGACCAATCAATACTTCGTACAAGTCTAAAGTTTGATGAGACAAAATAAAACAAAATACTTATCACTTTGACTGTCATGTGACAGATTAAGTGGGAGCATGTGGTTTTTGGACACTCATGCAACTGAACTTAGGATATATTCTAAGCGCCTACGTACCTCAGTGAAGAGGACTAAGTCACAACGTAGTTTTGAGGGATTGAGTGATTTTTTTTGTTTTTTTTATGCCATACACAGTTTATATTCTTGCGGGCCAGAAGTGACATGAAGTTTAGGCTCGTATCTTAAGGAGCATCATCTTACTTCAAGGGTAGTACCTCTTTAGGAATTTTGCATTAATAGGACCGATCATTACGCCATATGTATCAACAAGCTTGTAAGCACCATGTGAATATGCTTCTTATATGACATATGGTCCATCCCACTTTGAGGTAAATTTGCCTCCAGACTTGTGCGAAGTAATGATGGGTCTTCTTACCGCGAGAACTTGGTCTCCAACTTGAAAGCATCTCAAGCGAACCTTCTTATTGAAAGCACGAGATAAACGAGTTTGATAACATTCAAGGTTTTGTTGGGCTTCTAGCCTCTTTTCGTCAAGTGCATCTAACTCAGCAAGACGCAGTTGAGCATTTTCTTCTTCAGTGATCCCTTCTTGAATAGCAAGTCTTATGGAAGGTATTTGACGCTCGAGTCGTAGAACTGCCTCAACACCAAAAACGAGTGAATATGGTGTCGCTTGAGTTGGAGTGCGGTATGTCGTCCTATATGCCCATAAAGCTTCTTCTATTCTTTCATGCCAATCTCATTTGGACTTGGAGATAACTTTCTTTAGGAGGTTACATAAAGTCTTATTGAATGCTTCAGCGAGACCATTGGCGGCAACATGATACATAGAAGATTTACGCTGCTTAAAACCAAGGAGATCACAAATTTTGTTCATTAACTTGTTATCAAATGGCTTGCCATTATCTGTTATTATGTAGCGAGGGATGCCAAAACGATAAATGATATTCACTCGGATAAAATTTGCAACATTCTCTTTCTTCACTTCTTTAAGAGCGACAACTTCAGCCCATTTTGAGAAGTAATCTGTTGCAGCCAAGATGTACAAGTGTCCACCAGAAGATTTTGGTAGTTGTCCCACAACATCCAATCCCCAAGCGTCAAATGGCCAAGATGCAATAGTTGGGTGTAATACTTCGGGCGACTGATGAGAAATTCACATGAAATTTACAAGCATCTCACCTCCGAGCATAATCTAAGCAATCCTTCACCATGGTTGGCCAATAATACCCCATCCTCTTTATGTGAAAGTGGAGTTTCGGTCCAGATTGATATGATCCACATACTCTCGAGTGTGCTTCTTGCAAAGCTTGAATTCCTTCTTCCTCTCCCAAACATCATAATATTACACCCTCAAATGATCTGTTATATAATGTGTCCTTGTAGTAAAGGAAGCGAGGTGCACGACGACGAATGTCAGTCCTTCTCCTTGGATCTTCTGGAAGTATCCCATAACACATGTAGTCAATAATGGGTTGTCTCCACACTTCCTTCGCGGCTTTAGAAATGACGACGAGATGATTAAGCTCATTTTCTATACATTCTTCCTCATTTAGTGGTGGTACTATCAATTTTTGACAAATAGTCACTTGTGTTTGATCAGGAAGGGTTAGCGTTGAAGCTAGAGCAGCCAATGCATCAACTTTCTTATTCTCCGTTCTACGCACATGTTGAAGGGTTACATATCCAAGCCATCCTATCAACTTTTGAGCATAATGATGATAAGGACGCAATTCGAGCTTCTTCACCTCATAAATTCCCAAGAGTTGGTTGATCACCGACTGAGAGTCACCAAAGACTTGTAAGTATAATTACTTCATGTCAACGGCCATCTCAAGTCCAAGTATCAACGCCTGGTATTCAGTAACATTATTGGAGCAACATTGCTTTAAAGTAAAGGATAAGGGTAGAATCTCTTCTTGTGAAGTGATGAACACTACGCTAGCACTAGTTCTGCCACGATGTGTAGTTCCATCAAAGTACATTTTACAATGAGGTTGAACTTCAATTAACATCGCATCTTCATCAGGAAGCTCATCAGTTAACTCCTAATTATTTGGTATTGGATGGTCGGCCAAGAAATCCACCAATGTTTGTCCTTTTACAGCTTTTTGAGGGATGTACATGATCTCAAACTATTGGAATTGGAGGTAACAAACTTGATGGGATTTGCTTTAGAAATAAGACGAACAATATGGGCTTGAAAATAATGCTTCATGTTTTGAATTGAGAAGACTAGCGCCAAGCACAATTTTTCAATTGGCGAATAGTTCAGCTCATTTGGTGTCATCGTTCTACTCAAGTAGTAAAGAGAGTTTTCTTTGCCTTCAGTATTCTCTTGAGCTAACAGGGCTCCTACGGACCTTTCTTGTACCGCAATGTAGAGTATCAACGGTTTTCCAAGTATAGGGGCTGCCAAAACTGGAGGTTTCGCTAGATACGACTTGATACTTTTAAAGGCATCGCTACATGTTTCGTCCCAATTAAAAGGAGCACCTTTCTTCATGAGATGACTGAATGGTTGGAATCATCCTACTAGATTTGAGATGAACCTCCTCAAGTAGGCTATCTTTCCTTGGAGACTTTTTAATTCATGAATATTTCGAGGCTTAGGCATCTTTGATATTCCATCAACTTTGGCTTGATCTATTCAATTCCTCGATGTCTCACAATAAAGCCAAGGAACTTTCCAGAAGTAACTCCGAAGGCACACTTCAATGGATTCATCCTTAGTTGATATCTTCGAAGCAGCTCAAACACCATTTTTAAGTCTTTCAAATGATCACTCATCTTTCTCGACTTTACCACCAGGTCATCCACATAACATTCAAAATTTTTATGGAGCAAGTCATCAAATATATTTTGCATAGCCCTATGATATGTAGCACCAGCATTCTTCAAACCGAAAGATATCACTTTGTAGCAATAAATACCTTTAGGCATGCAAAATGCAGTGAGTTCTTCATCCATTAGTGTCATGCAGATTTGATTATAGCTAGAATAACCGTCCATGAATGACATCGCCTCATAACCAGTGGTGGCATCAATCATTAGCTCAGGAATGAGAAGAGGGAACTCATCTTTAGGACATGCATTATTTAGATCCCTAAAGTCAACACAAACTCAAATTTGGCCATTATTCTTCCTTACAGGAACAATACTTAAAATCCATGTAGGATAATTAACTTCACGAATGAATCCTGCCTCGATGAGTTTGTTGACTTCATTCTCTATCAATGGAACCAAGTCTGGCCTAAAACGTCTTTGGGGTTGCTTAACAAGAGGAGCACCATTTTTGACTGCCAACTGATGGACTGCTACTTTAGGATTCAAGCCAGACATTTCTTTATAACTCCAAGCGAAGACATCTCTATATTCTTTGAGTATATTCATATAAGTGATTTCTTCATCAACTTCTAGAAAGGCACTCAAGTAAGTAGGCCTTGGGTCTTCATCAGAGCCAAGGTTAACTTCCTTTAAGGAATCTATTGTGGTCTTCACTCCTTCTTCAAGTTCTGGTGGAACATCTTCAACATCTTCCTCTTCTAGAGGGTCATTGTCATTGACAGATATATGACAACACCAGACAATATCTTCTAACTCTTCATTAATCTTCATTTGAGGCAAAAAATCGTGCTCATTCTGGATTAACATGATATGATGAGCCAACACTTTCTTCATCTTCTTCGCGCTCCTTGGTGTAAACCACAGTATGAGCATTTGCCTTGAGTTTCTTTTTACACGAAACCACAAGTTCCACTCGTCGCCTCATTCTAGAGGGAATCAAACTTTTGAAATCCTTTTGGATTATAGATGAAGCCAACGTTGTCAATTTTAGATAACTTCTCTGATGCTTGTTGTTTCTCTTCTTCAATGGACTTAATCTCTCGAACACAGAAGTTCTTGCAGTCGATTCTCACAGTCGATAAAAAATAGAAGGATTTCTATTGGGAGCAGTGACATCATCTTCAAAAGTTATATAATTATTGCTTGCTCTTCTTATGGAAATGCGAACTGGCAGTGGTTGGTTATAGCCTAGGCCTTCACGTGCTTGCCTGGTTTTATCAATTGATGGGAGTTTCCCTAACATTGATGGCTCATTAAGGTTGTATCCAGCTTTGCAAATAACTTGTAAGCATTAGGATCAAAACCTTCTCCCGTGCGTTTTGTAGGGAGTGCCACATCTCACACTTGATTTTGAGCGATTGTCTTTCCTGGCAGTTTTGAAAGCAAGTTTATTGCATCAATCCGTCTGATAGCAAGAGTTAGTCCTCTTAATGCATCTTCTTGAAGGTTAGATGATTTGATTTCTTCTTTCTTTACTTTTGGAACATAGCGAAGTCCAGAAGTCAAATTCTTCTTTGAAGACATGGTCTTCCCTTCATTGAGATTGGGACAAAATTCTTTAGTGTCAATTTTTGCCCTTTCCGACAGTCGTATCGATTCTTTTGCTTGTGATCTTGTCAGACTTGGTTGATTTGACATCATTAGATTTTGTCCCTTTAATAACGTAACTCTTCAAATAGAATTTTGCATCACCAAATTGCGTCTCAAATTCGGTGAAAGGATTATCATCTGCAACTATCTTCCTTTCAATCCCGTCTTCAAGAAACTTCAAACATTTATAGTAAGAAGATGAGAGAATTCTATTCTCGTGTACCCAAGGCCTGCCAAGTAATATATTGTATGAAGTCTTTCCATCAATCACGTGCATCCATGCGCTTGATCGCAAATCTTCCATGTGAATTTCTAATTTAATGGAGCCTATAGACCTCTGTCCTCCTTGATTGAATTCTTGTATCAACAAACGACTTTCACTAAGTTCTTCGGTTGTGATGCCGAGTTCCTTCAATGTATGGATAGGCAGAATGTTGATTCTAGATTCTGTTGACACCCAATTTTGACCCTCCCGATAATCATTATTTTTTGAGTTTCTTAAATCCAAACGTTTTGAAATAATTGATTCTCTTAAAATTCGAAATACTTATCAAATTATTTTAGGTAGCTTTGTCACTTTTTATAATTTTAAATAATATATATATTTTATATAATCACGTATATAATTAGTACATTTTTATGAATATTCGAAAATCGTTTCATAAAGATTTTAGTTTTACTTAAATATTTTATTAAGTTAATTAGTAGTTTATATTTTGAATCATTAGTTTATTAAGTTAATTATTTTATTTCTTTAAGATTAAGAAGCTCCTTAATTAATTTATGAAAATCCATCTTGTTTATGTGTTGATCAAATCCACTGACTAAATTCTAATTGAAATTCAATTGGTTATTATTGCAATTTAGCCAATTACTTCAACCCTTTGCAAGACCCGAAATTGGGCCGGAAATCCAATTCTCTTAAAACCTTGTCAGCCAAACTTTTGACCCAATTAAAATATCAACAGCCCACCATTTTCATTCTTTTGACCCAAGCCCAAAACCCACCTCTTCTATTTCTCGGAAGACCCAGAAGCGAGAAAAACAATTCCCAAACGACAAAACAATAGCGATACAATGTCAAAATACACAGCGTCTCCTTACCTGCTCCGAACGACACCAGTGACAACAAGCAAATGATGCCTCTAACGTTCTCACATACACGGCGTGAACACGGAGGTAAACGGAAGAGCAACAGCAACAGAAGGCGGTACGATTTCGTTGTCTCGTCCCTCTCAATAGCACTGCCACAGCAGAGCAGGAAGAGCACGTAAATCATCCGTAATGGCGTGAGATCAAGACACGTCGGCACTCAAGGACAATGGAATTAATTCGGACCGTCGATTCACCCTTTCCTATTTCAAAATTTGGCGAAATTGCAAGGAAAAGGTGTTTATCCTAAATGGTGAAAGATTTTAGAGTTTTGAATTTGGGAATGGGCCTTGAATTCAATTTTTTTCATCTGTTTCGTCTCCCTAACGAACCCTAATTTTCCCTTATAAATTCCCCCTCTCCTTCATTTGTTGAAGTTGGAGAAAGTTAGGAAGAAAAAGTCAGAAAAGTGAGGTAAGAAAAATTGAAAAGGTCGGCATCTCTTTTTACTGATGCTAAAAGATCAACTTAGAAAGAAAATAGATTTAAGATAAATATTTAAAGAAAGCATAAGGGAGAACTAATCCTAGTCTAAGATCTATTCCTCTGTTTTCGCTTGGCATAAGCTCGTTTTGAGGCCGAGATTTCATCCATTTTCTTGTTTGTTGTTCACGTCCAGGTTCGTGTCTGTGCTCGTGTGGTAGAAGTCGCCTCTGTAGCTCATCGTTGTACCAGTCCCGCTGCTTAAGAAGAGGTAAACAATTCTTGTCCCCCTTATTCTTCATTCCTACTCCAACAAGTATTGAATCATAAAATATATTTTTGATTCTGAGATGATTTCGCATAATTTGTCTTGAGCCTAAGTTATCTTCTTCATCATTTTGTTGTTTTGTGAAATAGGTAAAATGCGTGTTTTCGTTGTCAAGTTGATTTACTGTCTGTTCAAGCATGTCTTCTTTGCTTATGGTCTTCTCGAGTTCCCTGGTCAATTATGCTCGCTTAAACTTTGGTTTACCCATTTGTTACCCGCATCGATATCGTTTTGTTGTCATTCTGCTGGAACAATATGTGTGCTTTTGTCATGTGTTTAGAGGATGTTGAACGCGCCATGCAGTTGTACATCTAGCTTCTTAAAAAATATAAGTTGGATTTTGGGGAGGGGTGGTCGTTTTCTTTTATAAGTATGCTTATGAATCTGTTCGCGTCCATTTTTAAGGAAAACTTCCTTTTTGCATATCTTCTAGTCACACGATACTCACTGTCTTAGTCTTAAAAAGCGCGACTGAGGCTTTATTGTCTTCTTATATCTACAAACGTGACTCGATTTGTCTCGATGTTATTGGAATGGTTTAAAATCTGGAAATTTCAGTTATTATCTTAGTTACCCTTCATTTCTGTATCTATTTTTGTGATACGGTGTATCTTCATGATCTGTGATTTCTATGGTGTCGTGTGAATATAGCTTTTCATTTTGGTTCAAGTTGTGATTAATGGTAGTTTTGCATAATTTTTTATAGTGTTGAAATATTTGGGAGTAATAAAAATCAGTAACATATTTAGTGGTTGGTTTACCTGTGTTCCTTTTTTTTTTCTTGTTTATTTTCTTGGTTCCACATCTACTGTTGCTAAGTTGTAGGAATCCTTAGCTATCCTTATTTTATTCAACTTGTCAGTAAGCTTACTTTCTTCCTTATTTTGAACCTGCCAGTTGTCCGATGTATTATCCTACTCATTTACTTGTATATCTTGTCTTGAGAGTATTAAGTTGCAGCCCCCTTATACATCCTTATTGTCTTTGTGATCGGTTAATTACTAAGCTTTGGTTCAAAGATATTGTTTTTCGTTGCTGATCTTTATTTCTTTTTTGTTGCATATGAAATTCATTTGAGTCCATTTGGACTTCATTCCCTCTCCTTGCAGTTCGTGGATTGGGCCAATGCTTCTCTCTATCGAGTCCAAAAATAGCCGATAAACAGATTAAAGGCAGTACAACAGGCTAGTAATTAAATTTACAGGTTCTCGAAAGCTGAAAAAAAGGTGGTGCAAAAAATGGGGCAAAGCCCAGTAAGACAAATCAAAGAAAAATTGAAGTAGACAAATGGGCCAAAGCCCATCATTTTGAAAATTTTAGACTTAGGAGAGGTTATTAAGACTTGGAATTTGGGTCAAATACTTCATTCTCGCTTATGTTTATTTGATATTGTATTCACTAACCCTTTATGTGAATTTGTTTTAACTTAATTAATTCTCAAAAGATAGTCATTTCTCTTTTATGTTCAAAATATATCCATATTTTACTTAGCTTTGTTCTATTTATTCGTCTTGTTACTTAAGTTATTTCCCTTTAAAAAATTCCCTTAGTTCATTTCCCTTTAGATAATATAATAATAATAAATAAAAAAATTGAGTAAATAAATAAAAAACAAAAAAAAGAGTTTCTTTTGACTTGGTTGAATTTTTTAAAATTAGTCAAAGTCATTTTAGTCAAATTGCCGGTCAACCGCAAGTGAGCGGACATTCCGAGGGACTAACACCTTCTCGAAATGTACATCGAACTTCAAATCCCTTTTCAATTGATTTTATCTGTTTGAGTTTTTTGAAAACCTTAAGTTTTTTCTTGATTTTTACTAAAAAATTAAGTGGTGACTCTGTTCTTTTGGAAATTCGATTTCTCTTAAACCATAAGTTTGATCGATTTTTCGAAAACTTAGTCATTTTTTCTCTTATTTATATTTTCGAGTAAAATAGATTCTTCATCTATCAAGATTCTATTTATCTTTTTCTCTAGCACGTGACCAACTATATACAAAGGACGATTGTGTAGTGTTTCACCAAATAGAAGATCATTATCTGTAAATGTGATTTTTGTATCACATGTATGTGCTTCTTGGGAAGAAGGTTCAATAGGCTTTTCAGAAGATGAAGGGGACATCATTGACGAGATTACCCTTGTTGTTTTTTCTTCACCACTAGGAGAACTTTTGGTGAGGATTCTCTCATTGTTCCTTCTTTGTCAGTTGGAGACACCTTCATTGTTTCTTCTTTATCAACATTAAAACATGATGCCTCGACATTTTCTTGAGTAGACTTTGTGCGCAACAACTTGGTAAGAATTCTTCTAGAGTTACAGGATGTCGGGGTTTCTGGTAGTGATGCACTTCTACCTTTGCCTTCTTTGGGCGCTTTATTGATTTCTGCTTCACCAGTTTCTTCACCATCTTCTTTCTAACCGGTTGCTCACATGATTCTTTTCGTAAGCTTGACTTGATGCGTCTTCGCCTAGTTACAAGAATTCAGCGTTCATCACCATCTATATCAACTTGAGATTTGTCTAGCTCCAATGACTCTTCTTCATGATTTTTTGCGATACATACTTGGACCGGATGGAGCGAGCCGAATGTGATGGAGATTTGATTAGAACTATCTTTCTCATCATTAAGGACAATCTTATTTTCTCTAACCATCACATCACTCTATCCTTGAAGACAACACATTTTTCAAGAGGATGACTCACAAGTCTATGATACTTGCATTAATTTGGGTCATCAGCTTTTCCAGCTTTATCCAGTCGCTTTATCTCTGGCAACTCAATGAACTTTAATTCAAGCAACTCATCAAAAGTATCAGAAACATCAGAATCCAAGAAGGGGTATTCCTTTTCTTGCATTTCCCTTAAGATTGATTTTTGGTCTGAACACGCTTGGAAATTCGTTCTCACACTTTGCTTCTTCCCTTCCTTCGTAGTGAACTTCACAGGTGACACATTAATATTTATTGACTCTTTGTTGTAGTACTTGGGCACAAATTTGCTCCATCTCTTAGGTTCCTGCTTGTCTCTTCCTTTGCGAGGGTCATGGACAAACGTCATATCATTTTCGGCAGAGGACATGCTCAACTCCATATCATGAGCGCGAATAGCTAGATCTTCAAAGGATTTTGGTTTTATTCCCTGTAAGATATAAAGAAGCTCCCAATGCATCCCTTGGACACACATTTCTATTGCAGAAGCTTCACTAAGCCTATCCTTGCATATGAGGATCGCGTTCCTCCATCGATTTATGAAGTCTATGGCTGGTTTATCCTTCCTTTGGCAATTATTCGTAAGTTCTACCATGCTCACAGTACGCCTTGTGGTATAGAATCGATTGAGAAACTCGTGCTCTAGTTGCTCCCAACTATCAATAGAATTGGGCTCAAGATTCGTGTACCAATCAAAGGCATTTCCTTTTAGAGACCGGACAAACTGCTTGACAAGATAGTCTCCATATGTTCCAACATTATTACATGTCTCCACAAAGTGTGCAACATATTGCTTTGGATTTTCTCTACCCTCAAATTGTTGAAATTTGGGAGGTGTATAACCAGCAGGCATTTTTAAGTTATCAATTCTTGTAGTGTATGGCTTGGCATACATATGAGAAGACTTGGTGGAGACTTCATACTTATCTTTAATAGTGCCTTCAATGAACTCCTTTGAGCGATCGAGTGGGATCATTCCTTCAGAAGAAACTGGCATCTCATTAACAAGTGGTACTTTCTTTGCAGGATCTCTAATCTCTTGAACTTCAACACATTTTTCGGGCGCATGACTCGCTTCTCCAACTAAAAGTCCTTCCATTCGATCCATCAACTTATTGATTCTAGACTCTTGATGTTGTACGTGCTTTGTCAATCCTTCAACCAACTTCGTCAGCTTTGTGAGTTGTTCCTCAGAGGAAGAAGCGACATCCACCATTGTTTGCATAATCATTGGAGATGTAGGAGAGTAGCATGTATTATCGCGTAAGTTGATCTTCAGCGGACTCGCATTATGCGATACACGTGAAGGTCAGTCATTCGTTGAATCACAACTCTCCCTTGTGATAGAGTTCTTGGAACCAGATTGCTCAAGGAGAGCCAATGTCTTCTTGATCTTTTCAGCAGCACTGCTTCCTCCTTCTAAAGCGTTTGCGGAGGAACTTGATAATTTTGGAGTCGTAGACCCAAAAACTGGAGTTGATATGGATGACACATGAAGTGTTTGTTGTCCTAGTGTAGTAGTCTTGCTTCTCGTAACAGCTCTGAAACTTCCAAAGGTAACACCCAAAATGCCTTCAACTTCAGTAGAGAACTTGGAGCTAGTGGCCTTAGAGGCAGTTGATCTAGAGTTGTTCTTCACAGAAGTCATCTCGATATTCTTTGATGCTTGAAAAGTTGAGAAGAGAGGTAGAGATGGTCCCACTGTGCCAGAATTTGTAGACAGTAAAATTTCGCGTCGAGAAAACAATAATCAAGAACGGAAAATTATGCAACAATTGTTTTATTGATCTAAGTGCTAGTGTTACAATCTCTATAATTCCATTGAATTCACCTTTTCAAATATAATTCAAGGTCTCTTGAGCTTGATCTTGAACTTGGACTTGGACTTGGACTTGAACTTGGACTTGAACTTGGACTTGATCTTGATCTTGATCTTTATCTTGATCTTTATCTTGATCTTGGACTTGGACTTGAACTTGAACTTTTTCTCGATCTTGACTTTCTAGTTGAATTCAAGGGCTTCGAGTTTGATCTAGAATTCGGTGGTCTTGATCTTGATCTTGACTTCTTCAAATCTTAAACTTGAACACTTGAATTCTTCAATTCTTGAATTCTTGAATTCTCGAATTCTTGAACTTGTAGAGAAATTGCGGCTTTTGATCCACGAGCTTTCCCTAGCTTCTTGTTCGAATTCTTGGTTCTCTATTCTGAATTATGAGGACCCCTATTTATAGTTTTTAAATAGAGGAGTTGTGATTAGAAGAGGACTCCCTTCGGCCAATCAGATTTAAGTGATACGGCATATGAGCTTTATGGAACGGACTTTAATTAAATTCATATTTATTGAATTTAAATATTAAATAAATTATATTAATCCATAATATTTATTTAGACTAATATATTCATGAATTTAATATAATCCGAATCATTTAATAAATTTATATTTAAATAAATTTTAAATGATTACAATGATATAAACATTGAATTAAAGAATCTCAGACAATTAATACAACTGGTGGATTGAACCATAGATTTGATAGATACATGGAAAAAAATTAATAATTTTTTGTAGTTGGACTTGGAAAATAGCATTTAAAAAAATATTATGATTATTAAAACTTAACGGGTCCTTTTCCTTCCAATCAAATAAATGAAATTCAAGTTGTATTTAAATATATTTTATTTGAAAAATAGTTGAAGTTTCGTGACTGAAAAATAAATTCAATAAAAAACTAGTCGAATTCAACTTTTCAAACTTGAAAATGAAAAACTAACCAAAAAATTATTGAAATGTAAAATCAAACAGTATTTTGAATTATTATATTTTAAATAGGAAAAAAAAATATATATTCAAACAGCTCCTTACATGATTATATATTGAATTGATTTTTTGAAGAAGAAAAAACACTTCATCATTTTACAAGTGAAAACACATATATAAACATAATTTCAACTTTCTAATATCATTTTAAAATTTTACCTCAACAACTATTTTTCAAGTTTTAACGTCCAAATTTATATGCAAACACCGAATTAGTTTTTGTGTTTATATTATTATATTTGATGTTCAAGTAAGAATAACCATGAAATTCGGGAGGAAAAATAGTTCAAAGAATTTCTAATTTATTTTTGTCACAATCGCAAATTATTTACGTACCCATATTCCTTATAATCGAGACATTTTTGTTGTTTATAGAGAATTATTGCATGAAATAGAGTTCATAGTTTTACCGATGGCTGTTGTGGGAAGTATGGCGTGTGATGGGGCATTTTTATTAGATGAATTAAACAATCAAAAATAAAAGTTTTACGATTATTTCATGAAAATAAAGTTATAAAAAAGAGAATTTTATTTGCTGTATCAACTTTATCGGAGGAAAAAACAATAAAGTCATAAAATGGCCAAAAAAGATCACCCAAGTACAAAGATACAATAAGTGATCTTATATGTGAAATGACGAAACAAAGTGATTTTCTACTAGTATAAAACTAACAAAACTAACATTTTATATGAAATAATAACAAAAACATAGAGAAAGAAGTTTTTATATAATATTATTAATTTGATGACCTTTTAAGTAATCAATTCTAATTTAAGCTACAAACTTTGAAAGAGTAAACTAATTATAACTAATAGAAAAGTCGAAAAAAATTGGCAAATATTTGGATGTAAGATGTAAAGTCAATCCTGTAATTTTGAGAGCTCATCTTCTTATTCTCCAAAGTAAATTATAAATTATAATAAGCGAATGAATTAAGCAACTAATATATATATATATATATATATGGTAATTTGCAACTAATTAGGTTACATAACTCATTACTAAAATGACTAATTTTCTTCCCACTCTCACCAATTCCCTTGCTTCACGGGTTTCCCATTTTAGATTCTCACCTTTAATTACCTATTAATACTATTAATTTTCTTAGCTTCACAAACAATTGTCGGCAGACATAGTATATGAAAATTTTAAGTTTATTTGGTCAGTTTATTGGAAGTTAAAAGTTTTTTTTTTTTTTTTAAATTGAGGTATATAGCTAAGAAGAAATTTAAAAAATTACTTTTGACGAGAAAATATTATTTTTCTGTGCGGAGAATAAGTTATAAACTATAAAGTAGAAGCAGAAAATTATTTATTTTTTAAAAAAATAATCTTATTATGAATTTATATTTACCAAACTATCCCTTTTTAATTTAGTCCATCGACCATCGGTTAATCATAATTCTTTTCTTGTTTTCCATTTTTGTTTCTACAATCTCTTCTATTTCTTCGAAGGTAGATTTGGTAATATATATTGAGTGATATGTTTTAGACTTTTAGTATATCTTCATTATCATGTAAAAGAATTAGTGATCATACTATATCTAATATTCTTGATTTATTTTAGGGAAAAAGGTCAGATATGCCCCTCAATTTTGTCATTTAGTATTGATATACCCTCGTTATGAAAGTGACTCATATATACCCCTACTGTTATACAAATGACTCACATATACCCTTTTCCTCGAACATAAGTGAAAAACTTTAATATGTATTTGCATTTTATATTTAGCATAGTTTCGTGCATGTAGGAGTTTCACGCTGTGTTGGAGTATTTTCATAGCTTAAGGATATATTTCGTTCAAATATCATTAAAAATAAGTATTTTGTGGATGCTAACTATTTTTTCAAGAGTAAATTTTAGGAATAGCAAACATAAAAATCATATGAACGCTCATAGTTACAGTTTCGCTATTTCCGCTCCATAGTCAAATTATGTTTGCTATGGAGCATCTGATTTGTATAAATCGCGGTGATTTGTATGAAAATTGTGTTTGTATTTGTATATGTTATTTGTGTTAGGCTAGAGTGGCGAGCGAGATTGGGAGAGAGAGGAGAGAGGCGAGCTAGAGAGGGCAGAGAGTAGAGAGAGGTGAATTGTATATGTATATCGGTGATAATTGTATATATGTAACTACCATGTATATTTATCAATGATTGTGTTAGTATATCTGCATAAAATTTGAATTCGTATACAATTGAATCGAATTAAAACATTTGTATTTGTATATCAAATCTCTCTCTCGCTTTATACAAACCCAAATTATACATTTGTGTTTGTAACAAGTGAGGGAGATAGAAAGGCAAAAGAGAACTGGGCAAAAAGGTCATACCAAAACTTAAAGGCAAGTTTTCTAGTGTAATATGAAATAGAGTGTTAGTGCATCAAGAACTCTCATATTCTAAAAATAAAAGTTACAATGATGAAGATGTTGAGATAGATGTGTGGGCATACTAACAGACATAAGATTAGAAGTGAATAAATTTGAAGCAATATGAAGTGGCAAGAGTGGAGGAAAAGATACTGCAGGTAGGGGTGTACATGGCGGGGTTGGTTCGGGTTTTTCAAATATCAAACCAAATCATTTGTGTCGGATTTTTAAATTTATAAATCAAACCAAACCAATAAAACTCGGGTTTTTCAACCTCGGGTTTTTTCGGGTTGTTTCGGGTTTTTCCGATAAATGTTTTCATACAAACATATAATTTACTTGTACTTCAAATATTTCTTTAGTCCTACCAAAATACAACTATCTAAGATGTTTCTTAAAAATATAACACAATATGATATGATTAATGACACTAAAATATCCAACAAAAATAATAATAATGAAATTGCGTAAACCAAATATTGCAAATTAACAAGTCATAATGAAAATGATCATAATTTAAAAGTACTAAATCATGCTAAAATTAAGTTTAATAAGTATTAGTTACATGACTAAATATTAAAGGAAATTAAAATTAGATTATGTATTTTAATTGTCTAAAC
>JAJOOR010014243.1:0-20743 GCA_036250505.1 Solanum acaule | reverse complement strand
TCGGTAGACCTAATGATGGTGCCCTCTCTAGTACATACATGTGAATGAAATTACTCTATGGGAACTAAGGCTAAGCACCGAGTGGATATGGTTAAGATAGTAGCTCTTCCCGAGTATGAGGCGAGAGTACAATGAACATCTTTGGATATCCCCTAAACCATGTGCCTACATGGGATGTGTCCTAGTTCTACCCTTGGCAAGTAGAACGCCTCTCACGGTGTAGGGTTTTATGACACCGGATTCCATGCCTAGCTAGTATGGTCTATGTTGGTTAATGCATATTCCCATCATGTGGGATGTGCACTCTAGTCATTGGATAGGTTCTACAACGTGTAGGTAGTAGTATGGGATGCTATCTACACATGGCACGAGTAAGCCTTGAAGATACTAAAGTGAGTTCCCTAAGCCTTAATGGCTATTGTATGAAAGTCCTCTAAATGCACGAATGTGTCCTAAAATGGTGTAATAAAGAATGTTGACTTAGCACGTTGTATGGTAATGATAAATTCCTTATCTATGGTAACCCTTAGGAACACGTAGGTGTATATGAAGAGGTTGTATGGGCAGTCACTTCATGTCTCACTTAAGTGTGGCTTAGGGTGACTTGAGGTAGAGGTTTCAAGATGATGAAAGGACTTACTTGACTATTATGTTTATGTATTGTACATTGGTACTAGTTGAGTATGTTTATTATGTGGGTATTGTCTTATATGTGGATGATGACTTGAAATGTGTCTCTTATACTTGTGTTATGAAGGTTTTACCAAATGGCATAAAGCATGTTTCTCCAATAAATGTCCCCTTTTAGCCTATTTTTGCATGGTTTCCATACTTAGTACTTAATTATGCTAACCCCTTTCTTCCCCTCTTCTTACTACAGTGTAGGGATTGGAGATATTGGTGTTCTATGGTTGATGGATAGGTTCCTAAGGTGCTTGAAGATGAAGACTTGGTGAGTCCTCATAGATTCGGGGACAACACCCAATATGTTCCTTTATGTCTTGTAGTTTTGTTTAAGTTTTGTATGGGCTTAGTCCCAATGTTGTACTCTAAAGGTATTAGATGGTTTTGAGACATCATGTATAAAGTCTAGAAGTCTTCCGCTTGCTATTTTATTAAAAGGTGTTCTTTCGAATGTAAAGAAAGTTTTAAATTCCTTATGGTTTTTAGTGTCTATGCTATGAATGAATGCTAAGAGGCTTGTATTAGACCTCCGAGAGGTCGAGTACGTCGATTACGACTAGGGGGTGCTCTCGGGTCGTGACAGTTTGTTATCGTATTCATTGATGACATACTAATCTATTCCACGAATGAAGAAGGTCATACTAGTCATCTTAGAATAGTTCTCCAGACTTTAAATGATAGAGAGTTATATGTCAAGTTCTCTAAGTGTGAGTTTTGGCTTGAGTCTGTGCATTCTTAGGCCACATTGTGTTGGAGAGGGAATTAAAGTTGATACCCAGAAAATAGAGGTAGTGCAGAATTGGCCTAGACCCACATCTCCAACTGATATTAGGAGTTTCTTGGGTTTGGCTGGCTATTATAGAAGGTCCGTAAAGGGGTTCTCATTTATTTTATCCCCTTTGACCAAGTTAACTCAGAAAACAGTGAAGTTTCAATGGTCTGAAGCTTGTGAGAAAAACTTTTAGGAATTGAAGAAGAGGTTGACTACTGCCCCAGTGTTGACCTTACCAGAGGTACTCAAGGTTTTGTCGTATATTGTGAGGCGTCTAGAGTTGGTTTGGGTTGTGTGTTAATGCAGAATGGCAAAGTTATACTTATGCCTCCATACAGTTGAAAGTTCATGAGAAGAATTACCAAACCCATGATCTAGAATTGGTTGTCGTAGTATTTGCTTTAAAATTATGGCATCATTATCTTTTTGGTGTTTATGTGGATGTGTTCACTTATCACAAGAGTCTTCAGTATATGTTTACTCAGAAAGAGTTTAATCTTAGACAAAGAAGGTGGTTAGAATTACTCAAGGATTATGACATGAGTATTCGTTACCACCCAGGTAAGGCTAATGTTGTTGTTGATGCCTTGAGCATGTTGTCTATGGGTAATACCGCCCATTTTGAGGAATATAAGAAAGAGCTAGCAAAAGATGTGCACAGACTTGCACGCCTGGTCGGATTCCACAGAAGGAGGAGTAGTGGTGATGAATGGGGCTGAAGTAAAAGAGAAGCAAGACCAAGACCCTATTTTGCTTGAATTGAAGGCAAATATTCATAAGCAAAAAGTAATGGCTTTTGAACAAGAGGGAGATGGTGTATTGAGGTATCAAGGTAGATTGTGCATACCAAAGGTGGATGAACTCCAAGAGAGGATAATAGAGGAAGCTCATAGCTCCAGTTATTCCATTCATCCGGGTTCCACAAAGATGTATCATGACTTGAGAGAGGTTTATTGGTGGAGTAGTATGAAGAAAAGCATTGCAGAATTTGTTACTAAGTGTCCGAATTGCATACAACTTAAGGTAGAGCATCAAAAGCCCGGTGGTATGGCTCAAAATATAGAACTTCCGAAATGGAAGTGGGAGAAGATCAATATGGACTTCATCACAGGTTTACTAAGGTCTCACAGACAACATGATTTTATTTGGGTGATTGTGGATCGAATGACCAAATCAACCAACTTTTTGCCGGTAAAGACTACCCACACAGCAAATGATTATGCTAAGTTGTATATTCAAGAGGTAGTTAGACTTCATGGGGTGCCAGTTTCGATTATTTCGGACAGATGTGCGCAATTTACTACACAGTTCTGGAAACCTTTTCAGAAAGGCTTGGGTTCAAAGGTAAACTTAAGCACTGTTTTTCATCCTCAAACAGATGGTCAAGCAGAGCACACTATTCATACCTTAGAGGATATGTTGAGGGCTTGTGTGATTGATTTCAAGGGTAAATGGGATGATCACCTACCTCTCATTGAGTTCGCTTACAACAATAGTTACCACTCTAGCATCCAAATGGCTCCTTATGAGGCTCTTTATGGGAGAAGATGCAGATCTCTTATTGGATGGTTTGAAGTTGGTGAAGCTGGGTTGATAGGACCAGACTTAGTTCATCAAGCTATGGAGAAAGTGAAAGTAATTCAAGAAAGGTTGAAAACAGCACAGAGTCATTAGAAATCCTACATTGATGTTAGAAGAAGGGAGTTAGAGTTTGAAATAGATGATTGGGTATACTTGAAAGTTTCACCCATGAAGGGTGTTATGAGATTTGGTAAGAAGGGGAAGCTTAGTCCCCGGTATATTGGTCCTTATATAATATCCAAGAGGATTGGCAATGTAGCTTATGAGTTAGAGCTACCACAAGAGTTAGCAGTGGTTCATCCGGTATTTCATATTTCCATGTTGAAGAAGTGCATGGGAGATCCTTCACTTATCATACCAACTGAAGATATTGGTATCAAGGATAGCTTATCTTATGAGGAGCTTTCGTTTCAGATTCTAGATCACTAAGTTCGCAAGTTGAGGACAAAAGAGGTAGCATCAGTCAAAGTTCTTTGGAGGAACCAATTTGTTGAGGAAGCTACTTGGGAAGCTGAGTACTCTTTAATTTATAAGTTGGCATGTTGTATTTTCATTGTTTGTTGGGTGTTTGAGCTGAATGTTAGATGTTACACCCTTAGCCTAGTAAGAGTAAACTCATTCGAGGACGAATGTTCTCAAGGGGGAGATATTGTAACATCTCGCTAATTGAAAGAACTAGAAAGAGTTAGAATTGGAAATAGTCATTTTAGGAAAGAATGAAAAATCTAGAAATTTATTAAGTTATGTTAAGTTTGGGTTTTTGGTCAACTTCAAACAACCATAAATCCTATCTCAGGATGAGTTAGATGTACTTCCAGATACCGTAAGAAAGATCTTGGAATTATCTTTCCAATTCCTCTGAGTTTGCACGATTTCGAGTTCGTATGAGTGAGATATGACCATTGGAAGTTAGGCTGATTGGATCAAGGAAAGTGTAATCCGAATTTTTGGAATGGTAGTTTGGTCTTTTCCTTACCCAATTATTTTAATTCGTTTTTAGGAGTTTATTTGGGGTCTAATCAGAATTAGATCAGTTAAGAAAATTGGAAATTCACGCTAGGGCTTGGAGAAAAGAGAAAAGAGGAGAAAGGAGAAGAAAGTTCAAGATTCGTCGATTTCTTGGAGATTTGTGTGTGGATTTCGTCAAGGGATGATCTCTACGAGGTATGTGAGTTCACATAGTGTTGGGTTCGTTCACCCACGCGCCAAACATGTTTATTTCAGCATGATTTTCGTCCTAAAAGATTGAGACTTTGATGTTATTGAGTTATAATCTTGAATGGTGTTCTTGAAATTGGCCTTCGTTCTTGAGCTAGGTTGAGATTGAGGAGTTCCTTGAGGTTAAAATGTTGTTTCCTTGAGTTGTTTGAGTTAGATTCTTGTGTATACATACTGGGTATCTGAATCTAAAGGGAATTTGAGAAAAAGAACTGAGTTTAGGCGAATTGGGGATGGAAAACAAAGAAGGAAAAAGTCGTGCAAATCTGGGTACCAAGTCCGCGTCGCGAACATGTTCCTCAGGATGGGAAAATTCTTCATCGTGTCGCGGAGCGGTCACGGACCGTTCTGCCTCAAAATTTATTTCGCGACCAAATATTTAAATGCATCTCCGCGTCGCGGACTAGTTTCCAGACAGTGATTTCTTGATCTTTCCTCATGTTTAACTATCTAAAAACACTCCTAAACATCATGAAATATTTCCTATCACAAATCACAATCCTTGAATCCATAATTCAATTCAAGGAAAGTTAAGAGTCAAGTTAAGAGAAATTCATAACGTTTTCCAAAAGTCTTTTACAAACGTTTTAACTTTGCTTTAAGACTTAAGCTCTGAGTTGAGTAAAGAGTAAGAGTAAAAGTTCATTTCTTCAAAGATTATATAGGAATACTTAGTTTAAAATGTTTTCACATTTGAGCAAGAAAAGGAATATCGATTCCAAGAGAGCTTTTAAGCTAAGTTTTGAGTAATTATCTCAAACCAAAGAAATAAGTTTTGTTTTAAAAACATATGAGCTAAGTATATTTTTGGGAGTAGTATTGAGCACCGATATTGGGATGCGAGTTCATAATAACTCAAATCTTCATAAACCATGTAGCCATCATGGGTAGTAAAAGATCATACTTTTTAGATGATTCATTAAGTGCTTTTTAGCATAGACTAGTGGATCCACTTAGTTAAGACGTTCTATATGACGGCAAAGTATAGGACAGTTCTGGCAGTGTGGGTAAGTCGTTGTATCATCATTTAGCCTCATAGTGATGGTTGTCGGTTAGAGAAATTCCCACAATATTACATTACTTTATTATATGAGTAAGTTGAGTTGTTATTGCATTTCTTTAACAAACTGAGTTGCTTTCTACTATTTTAAAAGCTTTCTATATATTGCATGTGTATTGTTGCTTTATATTGAGTTAAGTTATTCATGAGTTGAGTAAAGCCAAGGTAAGTGTTTATTTCAGATTCTCTTCAAGCTTGTGTTATGTTTAGTATTTCCCTCGCATACTCGTACATTCAATATGCTGATGACATTTGGCCTACATCTTTTTATGATGCAGACTCTGTGTGATTTGTTGCTGTCATTTTATGTTCGTTGAAATTATCGAAGTTTGAGGTACCGCTACTTCTTTAATGGTTAGTCCGTTTTATCTTGGGAGGAATTAATCTACAACCTCGGGTACTTGAGGGGATTAAATTTCTTAAGGACACATGGGTTCTGTGGACTCAGATAGTTCTTTTCTTTTTCTTGTCATCTTTTATTATTTTTGGTTTGCTAATCAGAATACAAGAGATAACATTTCCTTCCATTCCTCTCATTGTTCCTACTCCCCTTGCATCCTCTCCTAGGTTACTCGTCGTCATTATCCTCGTCGGGATCGTGTTCTTAGGCTTCTTGCCCATGGTTGGAGCACGTTAGCCAACGTGCACCGAGGGAGCTCTTGGGAGATACTGAACCTGTTAATGATAAGTTGATATAGTAAAATAACACAAATATGAGATGATATTGGGGGCTTTGAGGTGTGAATGAAAAATAGAAAAAAAAACACCTTTTGAATTGCACATCTCCATCTCACTTTTTCATTGTTTATGAATTCAGAGGTTTTGCACCAAATTTTGTATACTAAGATATAGAAATAATCTTCTTCGTCTTCTTCCTTTTGATGAACCTCTTTTGGATACACAAAGTAAGGATTTAATTTCTATGTATGAGTTCATTTCTCTTGGTAGGATAAGACAAGTACCATCACGTTCATTTTTGGGTCATGACGATACTTCACTATCATTAATACTGTCACTTAAACCTTCAAAATATTATGTATCTTACCACTATTATAAGTTTTCTACCATATAGTGAGTAAAATATACTTAGATACATGTATTTTTGCTATCAGATATACAAAAATAGGGAAAGCGGCGAGTGAGATGGGGAGGGAGGCGAGCGAGCTTCGTATGTATCATGTGAATCACACTAAATACACATATCTTTATGTATCTGGTGTGATTCACATGTATATGGGATACTAGATGCATGGGAGAGAGGTGAGGAAGGTGAGCGAGATTTGTTATGTGTCCCAGATACATGCGAATCTAGAATAAATTACACCTAATTTTCACCTCATGTATCCCCAAAACGTATCTGAACACACCAAAATCTGGTAAGATACATAATATTGCAAACTGTAGTGTATCTAGGTAATTAGCTCCTAAACTAGTTGGATTTATGCAAGTTTCCCTAAAAAAAAGAATGAAGAGGAAGTTCAAAGTTTTGTTTTGAAAAAATATTTGGAGATTAAATTTTTTTAGGATAAAATAGTAAAATATTTGGTCAAACTAAAAGTGTTTATAAGATCTTTTTTTAAAAAAAAAATATGACCAACTTATGATTTTTGACTTATAAATACTTTGTTATTAACAAAATGCGTAAATATGATTTTTAAAAGAATACTACAAGCAATTTTGATGAATTTATATACTTACTCAAACACCATCTAAAGTTTATATCAACATTGCAAGTTTTCTTTAAAAGTAATATTTTCTTTTTCCTGTCATGAAATCTCTAATGAAATATGAAGAGGTATTTATAGCTTTCATTTCTTATTTGCCTTAATATTAATAGCAAAAGCAATTTTAGTAACATAATTGATTGATTGTGAAAAGAAAAATAAGGGAGGAAATTACAAGGTGTGAAATTGAATTCTCATCAATAAAATAAAAACTCGTATAATTAATCAACTGAACTATTAAAATTCTCCTCTCCTTACACGTCAGTGTCTTGATTATATGATAAAATATATCTTCATGCTTCCCTAAAGATCTCGGAGAAAAAAAATATATAATAAACACCCTAAACGTGGGAGTAATATATATTGTAGGTCATGATGGCACCAATTCAAACATGACAAAGACACATAAAAATAAATAGATAGAGTTTTAATTGGAATCGTGCTTCTCAAATCATGGATTACTTAGCATTAAAAATAAGTGCAATGAGTAGAAATTAAACTCAATAAGTATTGTTGACCTCTTTTAAAAGTTGAAACAATTACTTTTAAGAAGACTTGGGAAGTTGATATTATAAGCTGATTAAATTTGCTTATGAACTTTTTTAAATTTATTTACATATGTGTGTTGTTAACAACAAAGTACTTATAAGTTATAAGTTATAATCAACTTATGACTTTTTCAACTTATAAGCACTTTAGTTTGATTAAATATTTTATTGTTTTATTTTTAATATTTTTTTAATTCTCAATATATATTTTCTAAAACAAAACTCCTAGCTTCCTCTTCATTCCACATCGTTGTTCCTCTTTTTATTTGCACGAAAAATATTTGAATTTATAGCTTTTTACAATAAATTTAAGGATATACAAAGCATATAAATTATTTATTAACAATTTAAATACTCCTATTTTAACATGTAACTGTTTATTTATATATAATAATAAATTAATTCCAATATCAAAAAATATTTTTCAACATTTCAAATTTATCAGTTATTTACGATTACCTAAGTTAAATAGGCTCTTACTTTCAACTCAAAACATGTGAATAGCACATGCAATGACACAAATTCACCCACAAGACGGCATAATCCATTTTAACAAGCTAAACATGTGCTCTTAATTACGTAAAAATCACATCAAAATATTGAATTTGGGGAGCCTTTCCTTCTAAAAGACGATATGAAGCAGTAAATTTTATTTTTTTAACAAAAAATTAATGTTTTGTTTGAAAGAGTGAAGTATTTGACTTCATTCTTCCTTGAAGGAAGGGTAAAACTCAATTACAGTGGAGCATGTGGTTCAATTCGATACAACGCGTAAAATATTATCTGTCCTTAATATATAAACAAAAAAACTCTTATCATTAAAGGGATGGTACTTACTTTCATATAGATATTGCATGACGTCAAAAGAAAATATATTGTTGAGCATGTGAGAAAAAAACTACCATTAGATCTACTTCATAAATCTATTGACATTTGGATTCATTTTTTATTAAATGTTCATTAATGTACTAAACATTTTAGACGCAAGCTCCATTACTGCTTGTAATGATATTATTTTCAATTTTGTAATGTACTAAACATTTTATACGCAAGGTTTAATATAATACTTTTAACAGTTCATCTATGTTATTCAACTCTTTATATATCTTATAATTTTATTCATATGGTCCAAACAAAAAACAATCAACTATGTAAATTTCATTGACCAAAACATATACTTTCTTTCTTTTCGATTTATATGTTTGATTTTGATTTGACACGAAATTTAAGAAAAAAAAATTAATCATTCAAATTATGGATGTGTGACAACATGTTAAGACGGAGAACAATACAATCTAATCCAACTATTGTATTCATTAAAACAATACACTATAATACAATACAACACAATACATTATGAAACAATACGTAACAACCATCCAAACAAAGTGTAGAGTAATATTTTCTGCTTATCTACAAAACACCAGAAAAGCAAGTTAGGAAAACATGTTCCCTCATCCCAAACGCAACTGGTATCCGGTATCCACATTGGAGCCCGATTAAATCCGGATTTGCACCGGAAAATCTCATATTGAGGGTAAAACACTTCCTAACAAAGACGAGTATGGATACAAACTTAAATGCTTAATCATATATAAATGCTATTTTGTTCTTGACTGAGTTACAAAAAGATACAAACTTTAAAGTCTTTTGAATCTATGAATTTCTCAAATACCTATTGTGGAGAACCCTTTAGTTCTTTTCTTGAAATGCTCAATTCAGATTCATGTCTCAATCATATTTTTCTGTTATCTCTGGACTTCCTACTATTGTTCATCTTGTTAGTTGTCCTAGTTTGTAACATATCACTGAGGAATTTACTATCTTATGGAATTCCTAAGTTGTCAATTTCTTCAACTATTTTTAATGGATGTTTGGGCTTAGGATACATAGCATTTGGAGTATGGAAGCTTAAAGAGCAACACCAAGAATTTGAAGTTCTTCTGCTTCTTGTTCATGGCATTACATGGTTATTTGTAAGTTTATTCATTAGTCTATGGAAGCAACAAACTTTCCTTATAGTGAAGATTTATTCAATCACTGCATTCTTGTTATCAATGTTTCTTTGTATAACATCTATGTGGAAATTTAATTATAATCATGGCAATGTAATAGATACTACTAAAGTGATATTAAATGCACTATCTTTTGCTCTGCATTGGATTTATTAAGGAAAGTGAATATGATGAGACATTTTATAAGCCTTTACAAGAATTTGAAGATGGAATTACTTCATTTGCAAATGCTGGATTTCTTGGAAAATTGTCATTTTGGTGGTTGAATCCATTAATGAAGAAAGGTAAAAGTAAGATTCTTGAGGAAGGAGACGTTCCTCGTCTAAGATTAGTCGATGGAGCAGGAACATGTTTTGATCCATTCAATGAGAAAGTGCAGATGCTAAAAAGAAAAGACCCTTTAGGAAAACAATCTATATTAATGGCAATACTCCTCTGCCACCAAAAATCCATCCTGATATCGGGGGTGTTTGCTCTTATTAAGATCTTAATGCTGACAACAGGACCATTGTTTCTTCATACGTTCATCGAGGTTGCTGAAGGAAGAGAATCCTTTAAGTATGAGGGATATGCTCTATCAGCCGGATTTTTCCTTGCAAAATGCTTGGAATCTCTAGCAGAGAGGCAATGGCTCTTCAGAAGTAGACTGATTGGACTACAAGTAAAATCTTCACTGACTGCAGCTATCTTTCACAAACAACTTCATGTCTTAAATGCTGCCAAGAAAACTTCATGTCACTGTAGATGCTCATAAAATAGGTGAATTCCCCTTTTGGTTTCATCAGATATGGACGACAATTCTTCAGCTCTTCCTAGTGTTATGTGTAATGTACTATTCTATAGGGGTAGCGACATCAGCAGCATTAGTGATTATAATATTAACTGTACTAGTTAATTCCCCATTAGCCAAGTTGCAGCTTAAGTATCAGACTAACCTCATGATAGCACAAGATAAAAGGCTAAAGGCCATCACAGAAGCACTTGCGCATATGAAGGTTCTCAAGTTATATTCTTGGGAAAAACATTTCATGGACGCGATAAGCAAGTTGAGATCAGAAGAAACCAAGTGGCTATCATCTGTTCAAACACAAAGAGGATACTACCTCCTCCTGTTCTGGTCCTCTCCTATTCTGGTCTCATCTGCAACTTTTGTAGCTTGTTACTTGTTTGGAGTTCCTCTTCATGTCAGCAGTGTTTTCACATTTCTAGCCTCTATAAGACTTGTTCAATTGCCCATTAGAAATCTCCCTGATGTTGTCGGGGCTTTTATTGAAGCAAAGGTTTCGCTGTCGAGGATTGTGAAATTTCTTGAGGAACCTGACATGCACACAAGGGATATGAAGAAGCAAAGGCAAGATGATGTGAACATTTGTATAAACTGCACTGATGTTTCTTGGGAGATGAATTCTTTAAAGCCCACATTGAAAGACATAAATCTCGATATTAAACATGGTGAAAAAGTGGCTGTATGTGGTGAAGTTGGCTCAGGGAAATCTACCCTCTTGTCTCTGATTCTTGGAGAAGTTCCATACATCAATGGCACAGTAAGTTTTTATTGTATTGGTAGAGGATACTTTGTATCGGCGTAATCAGAAGATGTTACTGTTTCTTCTTTTTGTTTTTGCAGGTTGATGTTTATGGAAAGATAGCTTATGTTTCTCAGACAGCATGGATTCAGACAGGGACCATACAAGAAAACATCCTATTTGGATCAAATATGGAACCACAAAGGTATCGGCAAGCTATAGAAAGGAGTTCACTGGTGAAAGACTTGGAGATGCTTCCATTTGGTGATCTTACTGAGATAGGAGAAAGAGGTAACAATTTGAGTGGAGGGCAAAAGCAAAGGGTTCAACTAGCTCGTGCCCTCTATCAGGATGCAGATATTTACCTCTTGGATGATCCATTTAGTGCTGTAGACGCACATACCTCGACTAATCTATTTAATGTACTTTATATCAAGTCTTCTCCATTTGTCTTCTTTGAAAACCATATCCAGTATTGAAAATTATTCTCAACATCCCGCGTTTTGATTTGGCAGGATTATGTCGTGGGAGCTCTATCAGGAAAAACTGTTCTGCTGGTAACACACCAAGTTGAATTTCTTCCAGCATTTGATTCTATTTTGGTTAGTTACCTCCATGAAGAACTCTGATAATTCTATTTGTTTTCTATTGTAATATCCGTTTACTCTCTCATCTTAAGTACTTAGTAATCTTTATCCATCTAAATCAGAAAGGCAGCAATCGTACTTAGTAAACAGGCATTCAAATTTGGTCACAGCTGGCAAGTAAACACTTCAACTTTGAGTATGCACATCTAGACACCTCAACTCGTCTCCATTGTGTCAGTTGAACACTCCACCTTACAAAAATGATCATCTAGACACCTCCAAATGTATGTGTCACATCAGCGTCAGCTGTCAACGAGACACAGTGGGGATGAGTTGGAGTGTTTAGTTGTCAGTTGAGACCAAGTTGAGGTGTCTAGATGTTCACTCTCAAAGTTGGACTGCTTACTTGTCAGCGGAGGCCAAACTTGAGTGTTTATATATGAGAAAAGTTTAGTCAGATGTTTGAAGGAGTATTATAATCTATCGCAATTTTAACCATATATCTTTCAATTTCACAGCTACTATCTAATGGGAAGATCATGAAATCTGGTACTTTTGATGAGTTGCTGTCAAAGAGTAAGGAATTTCAGGACCTTGTTAATGCACAAAAAACTCCTTCTGATCCTAAATGTCAAGAAGTTTATGCTTCTAATAAAAGGCCTAAAGCTGCTGAGATAGAGAGTGATAATAATGTTTCCTCCGAGGAACGTGATGATGTAGTTTCTTTAGAAGGAGATCAATTAATCAAAGCAGAAGAACGAGAAGTAGGAGACGCTGGATTGAAGCCATACATACAATATCTAAAGCATTACAAAGGATTCTTGTATTTCTCCTTGGCAGCCATTGCACACACAATGTTTGTAGTTGGGCAGTATATACAGAGTTACAAGTTAGCTATTGACCTTCAAGATTCCAGTGTTAGCAGATTAAAGCTAATCAACGTCTACGCAGTCATTGGTTTTGGTTTAATAATCTTTCTGGTTTTAAGATCCTTATTAACAGTAAAGATGGGGCTTGATGCATCTAAATCAGTTTACTCTACACTGTCAAGCTCTCTTTTCTTTGCACCAATGTCTTTTTTTGACTCAACGCCTTTAGGAAGAATGCTTAGTCGGGTAAGAATGGCAGACAAAAATGTTACTGCAAATTTGTTTTACTTGGTTGATCATTGAAGATTATCCATTTGTTGTGGCAGGTATCTTCGGATTTGAGCATTGTTGACATTGAGTTGGCTTTCTTAATAAACTTTACTGTTGGATCAATCATTATTCTATACTCTACCTATGTCATCCTGTGTATTTTCGCTCCAGAGGTCCTGCTGGTTATCGTGCTTATGATTTACGTAACTATACTAGTTCAGGTAATAGACATTTTTATAACTTTCAAGTTCTTATAACACCTTATAGCTTTCAAATGTGTAATTTATCAACACATTTTTGTCATGCAGAGATACTACAATGCTTCTGCTAAAGAACTGATGAGATTAAATGGAACGACAAAGTCTTTAGTCGCCAATCATTTAGCTGAAAGCATTTCTGGGATAATGACTATTCGAGCTTTTGGACAGGAAGGCCGTTTCTTTTTGAAGAACTTGGAGTTTATTGATAAAAATGCTAGGCCAATTTTCCATACTTTTTCAGCAACTGAATGGTTAATTCTACGTTTGGAAATAATATGCACGATTATCATGTCCTCATGGATGCTTGGCATGACTTGGCTTCACAGAGGGAGTTCTACATCCGGTTTGTTCCATTTATGCTTTGATATATGATATTATCTATGGCCTACTTGCGTGTATCAGAAAATCTCAGATTGAACCTTGTTGCTGAACAGGACTTACTGGAATGGCATTCTCCTATGGCCTATCACTAAATGCAATTCTTGTTTTGTGTGTTCAATGGCAATGCACGATAGCGAATTCTATAATCTCTATAGAAAGACTAGAACAATACATGAGAATACCTAGTGAAGAATCTGAAATACTGCAAATAAACAGCCCTTTACCTTGTTGGCCTACGCGAGGCAAAATGGAAATTCGCGACTTAAAGGTATGTTTTTATCAGTAGCAAGAACCATCAATTTGTTCAAAACACTGCTAATCTCTTGGAAGTTTGTTTTAAAACAGGTGAGGTACAGACCAAATGCTCCATTAGTTCTTCAAGGTATTAGTTGTACATTTGAAGGGGGACAAAAGATTGGAGTTGTAGGCAGAACAGGCAGTGGGAAAACAACTCTGATCAGTGCATTGTTTCGCCTAGTTGAGCCTACAGATGGCAAGATCATCATCGATGAATGTGATATTTCAACGATTAGGCTTCATGACCTTAGGTCGCGTATTGGAATTATTCCACAAGATCCTACACTCTTTACAGGTTCTGTAAGATACAATTTAGACCCCTTATCAAAATATAGTGATGACCAGATATGGGAAGTAAGTTTTATATACATATATACAAGTTGTCTCATTTCTAATGATTCTAAGTTACTAACAGAATTTTGTTGTTTAAAGGTTCTTGATAAGTGTCAGCTTAGAGAGGCTGTCCAAGAAAAAGAAGGGGGACTAGATTCCTCAGGTAAACATAGGTCATTTTAAAAGTATTTATTCAGCGTGGCCAAAAGTTCAAGATCACCCTTTACGACTCCTGTTTCTAGTATACTTTCAGTTCTACAAGATGGATCAAATTGGAGCATGGGACAGAGACAATTGTTCTGTCTGGGACGCGCATTATTGAAGAGGAGTCTAATTCTAGTGTTAGATGAAGCTACTGCATCCATTGACAATGCTACAGATGCAATTCTGCAGAAAACAATCAGGCTAGAATTTGCAGACTGCACAGTTATAACAGTTGCTCACAGAATTCCAACAGTCATGGATTACACTAAAGTTTTAGCAATAAGTAATGGTGAGTTACTTATATTTATTCCAATAATAATGTTACACTTCCTTTGTCACAATTATGTCACACTCCAAAATAATAATTTGGGACACATGAAACATTCCCTCAGTCCAATTTTAGTTGTTCACCTAGTCTTCTAATAATGTCTGCATTAAGATAGATTGTCTATATCATATCCCTTAGAGTGCAATCTTTCCTTGAACACTAGGTAAACACAGGATGTTTTGTAAACCAAATTGTTTTTTTTATTAAAGAGGAAAAGTGTTCCGTAATGGATTATTTTCGATTCTTAGGATCAAAACTCAAGACCTCTGATTAAGAATCAAAGGATCTTATCCATCTTGCCACGATTACTAAGCTTACAATTCTCATCTTTGTTGATTTTTCAGGGAAGTTGGTTGAGTTTGATGAGCCAAAGAAGTTGATAAACAAAGAGGGTTCACTATTTGGAATGCTTGTTAAAGAATATTGGGCTCGTACACAAAAGTGAAAGTTTTGAAGAATTTTGGCATTCCATCTAGGTTAACTTTTTATAATTCCGACTTATTTGAGATTGAGGCATAATTATTGTATTCAAATTGATTTTTGTTATCTAGTTAAAGTCAAAGCCAGCTCAAAAGATTAGATAACATAAATAAAACTCTTTGATGTTCTTAGAAAATGAGTTTCCTCATGTAAAACACAACCTGCAAAGAGGTAAAATTCAATTCTTTTAATAGCAAGTTGATTTACTTTCCTTATATTGCATTTAATTAAAGAGATCAATGTGTAGGGGTATTTATGGTTCAATTTGAACTTTGATTAACATTTAATTAATTTTTAAATTTTTAAATCAAACCAAATTAAATTAAATGAAAATCATTGATTTTGGTTCTTATCAGGTTGGTTCGAGTTGATTCGAATTTTTGGTTAATGACTTATTAATGATATAAATTGATATATGGTAAAACAACATAGATATGAGACAATATTGGAGGATTTTACTACGATCCATTTGTTGCCCAATTCACTTTTACCCATTTGAAATATGAATGGATTAAATTATTACTCATTTTATATTGACCCATTTTCAATTCATCCAAATTTAATTCAACTCGTTCATTCGCCATCACTAACTGTGATATAAAAATTGTTCTTGTTTCTTCCCTTTGATGAACCTGATATCTTGAATACTATAAGTAAGAATTTTCATGTATGAGTTCATTTTTCTTTTTTCTTGGGTTGAGTCTAATGATTAATGTATATTAATTGTTAGATTATTTCTAAAGTCTAACCCACTTCATTCATCTTTCCCTTGGATAATTGAATTATGAGATCCTTCCGAACGAGCTATTTAAACATCTCAATTTGTTCCATTATTTTTTGTCGAAAGTTAATCTAATTAATTTTCAAAGGTAAATTAGATTACATTAATTTGATATTTTAAATAAAAAAATTAGATATTCAAAAATTATATAAAAAATACTATAAATTGCAAATTTTTGCATATTAATATAATGAAAATTACATCGTAAAATGTTGACTCTAAAAAATGAAACTATGACAATTAAAAATGAACGGAGATAGTATAATATAGCAATCATACTTTATCAATTTACTAAAAAAAGAAGATTCGAAATTATAGTATTTGTTTTTTTAAGAAAAATATTATTCCAGCAAAAGCAGTACGTGGCTAAGGAGGCAACCATAAAAGTGAGTGGGGACCACGTAAGACATGTGGGAACCACAAACGTGCCACGCGTCAACCACAGCTTGTACATTTGGTTAGGTGTCATGTGGATTTTTTTATTTTATTTTATTTTAATGAGAGCAGTGATAAGGTCACCTCAGTGACTTGAAGACGATATATTCTTTTTAACATTAAATTTATTTTATCGATCACTAAATCATATTCATAGGTCATGACTTTTTTTATATTTTGTATATGTATTTAGCGTGGAACGAAAACTTTATAAGATAAAATATCTTTTTTGAGTTATCAATATAAGAAATCATTTCATCAATTTTTAGGGTATTCTAAATTTTTATGAGTGCACATATTTTAAAATATTATAAAGCTTTTGAATTTTTTTGATTAACATAATTTGCATTCTGATCCTATTAAAACTACGTTCAAAATAATGACTCACCATGATCCAATATTTAATTTTTAGTCACCATGATTTAATATTTATTTTTTTATTTTTTATAATTTTTATTTCAGTTAAGTATTACTCCCTCCATTTCAAAAAGAATGACCTCATTTCCTTTTTAGTTTGTTTAAAAAAGAATGACCTCTTTTTTTTTTTGGTAACATTTTAATTTCAGCTTTCCACGTGGCATATTTAAGACCACAAGATTAAAGAACATTTTTGTACATTTGACATAACTTTAATTTAGGACCACAAGATTCAAAAGTCTTCTTTATTTTTTTAAACTCCGTGCCAAATTAAACTAGTTCATTCTTTGTGAAACGGAGAGAGTAATATTATTCCAACAAATACTTATGAGAAGTCAAATTTATTTTTCACCATTTTTGACAAAAAAATTAATTATAATGAGGGCCACATAATATAAGTATCAAATACCGAGTGAAGATCAAAAAAAATATTCAGCCTTAACTTAATCCATTGTTCTCTCTTCCTTTGGATCATATTTCGAATAAATAAAAGACAAAAAAAATCCTCTTTTTTATTGTTTGAATGACTTAAATATTTTGGAAAAAGAAGTAAATATTTTTTCAAAACTCTCTTTCTACCTTACCACGTGATAGGATTCAAGACTTAAGATTCGACCCTAACTTGAGACATGACTCCCAATCCTAATTCGGGATCCGACACCAACTCGAATCAGGGTCAAGAGTCGGATCATTGGTCAAAGTTAGGTCTTGAGTCGGGGTCGAGAGTTGGATGTCAAGTCGAGGTCAGATCCCGAGACTCGAATCTTAGGTCGGGGTCAAAAGTAGGGTCGTGGGTTGAGTTTGGTTGTTTGGCTTCGATCAAGAATTGAGTTAGGGGAGAGATCAAGAATCGATGTCAGATCTTGGGTCTCGAGTTAGGATCGAAGTCGAGAATCAAGTCCTAGGTTGAGGTTGAGAGTCGGATTGATCAAGTCGAGTTTAGGGGTGCAGGTTAGGAGTCTAGTTTGGGAGTTTGGTTTTGGGTTGGGGTTGAAAGTCAAGTCTTGGGTCAGTGTCTTGATCAGTCGGGTCTCGATTCAAGATTGGATCTTGGGTTGAGATCAAGAGTTGGGTCTCAAGGTCGAGGTTGGGCTCTTGGGTTGAGGTCGAGAGTTGGTTTCGGGAGAGGGTCGAGAGTCGGGTCCTGATTGGGGTCGATATTTAGGTTTCGGGTCAGGGTCGCTATCGACAGTCTAGTTCTGGGTCTTTGCCAAAGTCAGGAATAGAGGTCGTGACTTGAATCTTGACCTAACTTGGGAGTTGGGACCTGGCCCTCAAACCCAACTTGAGCATGAGACCCTCAAACCCAACTTAACTTGGGATCAAACATTAACCCAAGACTCAATTTCTGACCTAGGATTTGACTTGAGATCCAATTCCGACCCTAGATCCAATCTTGACCCGACTTCTTACTTAATCTTCTACTTTAGACCCTGACCCTAACTCTCAACCCTGGCCCCTACCCCAGATCTTACTCTCGACCTAGACCCCGATTTTTTATTATTGTATTTTTAGATATGGTGTTACAGTAATTTTTTCGATTTATATCTAAATGCTCTTGGGATAACATCGTCTTCTTACTTACCAAATACACGAGAAAGCAAGTAAGAAAATCACTTATTTTTTCAAGAAAACATTTTCCTTCCTACCAAATACACCCTGAGTAATATCTTATTTTCTTAATAATATTTTTAAGGTATTTATATTTTGAGTTTTGACACTTTTTTTTCGTAAAAATTTATTTTATTTTTAGTTTAGTTAAAATGAAAAGCAGAAGAAAGAGGAAAAAGAAACCTATAATATTTTGGACATGTATAGATGAGAGGTACATATTCTAGATCTTTCCACATGTGACTCTATCACATCAACTCTCTACCACTTTCATCTCTTTGCATCATCAATTTACGTACTCTAAAAATAATATCTCATTTTATCCTTAATAATAATAATAATAATTTTGTCAAAAAGCTCATTGACTACTCAATTTTCCCCTTTTTTTCTACCCAAAATTCTAGGGCTTGTGTCTATTACCAATCACTAATCACTCCTCACTTCTCTCCTCTCTTATTCTCTCATTCCTCCTACGTGCAGGTAAGTTTCTTGAATTGGGTATTTCTTATTTTCTTCAAATTATCATGATTTCAGCCTTTTCACGAAATGGGTATTGGATTTTCTTCAAAAAGATACAATCTTTATGTGTTTCTGTTGAAATCCATGTTTTATCTTTGTTGTTGTTGTTCTTGAAAATAGGGCAACTCTTATTTCTTGAAAAGTTACAATCTTTATGTGTTTTTGATATGATGTTGTTTCTGTATTCCCTCTTTGATTAAATGGGTATTTCTGAATTCTTGAAAAAGGCAATATCTTTATGTATTTGATTATGGGATTGGTGTTAGAAGTTGTGGGTTTGGGTTTTTCTAATCCATTTGTGCTCATGCTCTGTTGGGGATATTGGGTGTTTCAATCTTGAATTACTATAGTTGGAATAAAGAATAATTATAATTGCTCTTTGATAGATATTGTGCATGAAGAAGCTCTATATGAAAGCTTCTACGAGGGCACAAATTCTCATTTGATTAGTTTCTCTTATTATTGAGTGTAGACAATTCTTGAATTTTGAGATGAGGTTGAGAGGATGTGTGATTTGTTGTGACAAGTTGAGACATGTGATAATTCTATCAATAGGGGTTACTAATTCTTTACTAGTTGCAAGCAGTGTTGTCAAAAGCAAAAAGCATAGAAAGTGGCAAAAGCTCGTTGGGGCTTTAATTGCAACTAAAGAGAGTTTAATAAAGATATGGGCAATGAAAAAAAAACTCCATAAACGCACAAGCACGAACATGTAATGCAAGAAAAAGTAACTAAATAAGTGAAATATGTCAAATAAAGCATGTAAAGTAAGTTCAAAACTATTACTTTGACAATTTATGTTACTTTGCCAAGATATAGATTGTCTAGTACCACTATTTTCTAGGTAGGGTTTGCTGATGATGAGGCACACCTTAGTGAATCGAACCTGCACTAAAAAGTGCTGCTCAAGTGAGATGAGTGCCCAGTTTGATGTTCACATAGCTTCAAGGTCTAAACGCTCCTCAAATGAACCTCTTAACAATATTGTCTTTGGAGCTGAGGTGGGGTTTGCTGGGAGGACCGGCGATTTTATTTTTATTTTCCCTTGGGTGAATTTTCCAGGATTAAGGTATCTGAGAGAGTCATTGAAATGAGATGAAAACTATGGAGACGTTTCAAGTCTCAACAGAGACGAGACGAAACATGCCAGGTGACTTTTTCTTATTTACCTAAGTCTTGGTGGTGGGTAGGTTTTACTTAGTAGCTACATTGGTGGAAGGTAGTAAGTACTCGTGTAATAGTCGATGTGTGTGCAAGTGGTGCCAACACCACTAGTTCAAAAAATAAGAACCATAGTCAAGATAAAATGATGTCTTTTTCCTTCTATTGTCAATCATGTGAAGTCTGCCAAGATTCCTCGTAGTTCTAGTAATTTACATACCTAATTTACAGTAGATTTGAAAAGGTCAAAGTGTTCTCTTCAAGTGAAAATGAAGGCCATGATTGTTAAACGCTAGTCAGTGAATCCCATGTATCCTCCATTTAAGTGTCGATTTAGAAGACATCTGCATGTGTGGTTTTCAGTAGCTAGAACTGCATAATGCATATGGAGGTGGTCCTCTTTAAATAAATTCCCTGAACTGGTTACTTGTCTTTGCAATTAGGACACTCGTATTGTGGAACTCTCTGAGTAAAACTACAGCAGTATGCCATCAAATTCCAAAAGCACAAATCGGGAGGAAACCAATGCATATAATGTTCCACGTTCCACTGTATATCCTGAACCTTGGTGGAATAGTGCTGTTTATAATCCTGTTTCCCCTGGGTTGATGCGGGAAAATGCATCAGATTCATCATCATTGGAACAATCTGTGGATGGCCAATCACAGTCTGATGGTGGAAT
>JAJOOR010014242.1:0-32677 GCA_036250505.1 Solanum acaule | reverse complement strand
CGTTTCGACATTCTAAAACTGCCGGAATCGACGGAAATCCGATCCGAGTCCCGAAACTCCAAATGACTCGAAAAAACACTTTTTAACCAACTTTAACTCATAAAAACTCAACTTCTCAAAAACTCAACTTTTTACCAACTTTTCCTCAAACCAATTTTACAACCACAAAACATGGGACTCGGGGCAACTACCGAAGGGTAAAATAGTCATTTCCATGAAAAATTACCAAAATGACCTTTCGGGTCATTACACATACACAACCCAAACTAGAGTCGAACATCGTCCAACCTATTCCCTAGGACAAGGCTTCCTTCTATGATTCCCATCTTATTCAACAATTGATAGTATATAAACAATCATCCATTTTTCGGTGCACGAAGGCCTAAGCATGAATCCTACCATCAATTATTAGCATACTACGCAGTGAAAAATGGATTTATAACTACTCAATTAAATAAACCTAGCCTACCTGGGCGTCAAGCAGTCGCAGAGGGTTATAGCTCCAATCTAGGCTTCCGAACGACGAGACGGTGGATTTTGACCAGAAATCTGCAAGCTATCAACATCCTTACGCTAGAAATCTCTTTCTCCTTCCTTCCTAAGCTTAGAGTAGCCTTTTAGGGTTTTCTAGGGTGATCCTTGCCTCTTTTTGGTGTTTTTGGAAAAAGGAGAACATAAGACTTCGCGTTATTTAAGTTCTGTCCCGTCAATCCCGCTCTGGCTGCCACTTATCCCGCTAGAGCGTCGCCACCCTAGCGGCATCTGGCCCACTCTAGCGGGTTGATGGGCCTGGTTTTCATGACGTTTTTAGTTTCCTAATCAACGACGGTTCGGGTCATTACATATATTCTACATATCTTAAATTAAAAGTCTTCTTTATTTTAAAAAAATTCATATCAAATTAAAATTAGACAAATCCATATCTATCTACTTCCTTAAAAGTATGAACTAACTAACTTAAGTGATAAATTATATAAAAAACAGACACATTTTCACATTGAAGGGTTGTGATATTTCCAAAGTGTTATAACTTTTCCGATTAGTTGTGATTTTTTCGAAGGGTTGTGACTTTCCTAAAGGGTTGTGACTTTTCTGAAGAGTTGTGATTTTTACGGAGGGTTGTGACTTTACAAAGATTTATGAATTTTCTGATGAGTTGTGACCTTTTTGAAGGGTTGTGACTTTTTTTTAATAAGGCACAATAGACATTTTTTTCATACACTACCCTTTGTTGACTATAAAAGGAGGGGTTTCGTCACATTTTTAAACTATACCTTTTTAAAGTTTTCTACCATTCTTCTTCTTCTTCTTCTTCTTAAAACACCCAATTTAGTATATCTTCTATATTTTATATTATATTTATTTATTTATATTATATTAAAATAAGGCCTCTTCACATTGAATGCTTATGACTTTTTCAAAGAGTTGTGACTTTTTCGATGAGTTGTGACATTTCTGAAGAGTTGTGACTTATCTAAAGGGTTGTGACTTTTATGATAAGACACAAAAGCACATGCCCATACTACTCTTTGTTAACTTTAAATGGAGGAATTTCCTCACATTTTAAACTACATTTTTTAATATTTTCTATTCTTCTCTTCTTAAAAGCTCAAGTGTGATTTACAGATGTTGAGAATATCAAAGTTCAATGGAATTTGAACACTCCCTAACATGAATGTTATATTATTATAATACTGTAACTAAAAACATCCAATTTAGTATATCTTATATTTTATATCAATATTTATTTATATTATATTAAAAGTAAGAACTCCAACAATATAATAATAACTAAGAAATGCACTATAGGGAAGGGAGGAGAAAATATATTTAAAAGGTGCAATTAAGAGATTTTAAGAAAATATATATAAAAAAATTGAAATAATCGATGCAAAAGTTGAGCCTGGAGGATATAAGAAATCCAAGTCTCAACTTAATTATCGAAAAGGAATTTGTCCTAAAACAATCTATAAAGCTGAAAATTAATATGTAAAAGCATCTAATGAGATAAGTTGTTGGAACAAGCCCCCTAACCAACTCTAATTGTCTAAAAATTGAATGATTGAAATAAAGAAAAATATCATAGGTGTTGTCCTTGAAAGATGAGGACTCACCAACACTATTACTGAGCTGATCAAAAGTCGTACAAACCGAAAGCTGGATGATGAGATTTTGAACCTGTATTAAAAAATAATTTAGCGCAGAGAGGCATGCAATCAGTACTTTGAATGTATTGGGATGTGAGACATGCATCACAAGTCTAGTAAACTGAACAAGATGCTCTAAAATGCTTGATTTAAATATATGAACCGATGCAATGGCAAAGTAAATCAATATGCAACTGACAAGTACTAAACTGAAATAATTAAATATATACAAAGTCATGCAGTATCTGAAAATAGACTGTGGGAGATACTAATAAGACATACTCCATTGAGCTAAATGGAATCCAACTTGTACCCCAATTAGAAGGGCGCTCTATACCCTGCTAGGGTAGAAGACACTAATGACGTGGATCCCTAAATTGATGTCCAAAAGGACTAAGGTTTCAATAGTGATCTAATAGATGCCCATTAATACCTACGGTGACATGTAGTTTTAGGAATTAATGATCTCTACTAAATGTCTTTGTCTTAACTAATGACTGATCATTCATCTCTATGTCCGTTTGGTGCTAAGAATTACTCCCAATTGAATTTATACTAATAATCTATATATCTCAATAATATTGATAAACTGAGACTGAATTGATAAACACTTTATTTGAAAGCATTTTTAAACATGTGGAACTAAAAGACTTGATGTAAAACTACTCATCATGATTTCTATACTCTAAATAGACATGCAATTTAATTATCACGAGTTCAAAGACATGAATTTTTTCTTCTAAGAGATCATGAAAATAACTACTCCCTCCGTCCCATTTTATGTGAGGTAGTTTGACTCGGCATGGAGTTTAAGAAAGAAAATAAGACTTTTAAAACTTGTGGTCCAAAATGAATGATAGAAATTTGTGTGGCTGTAAATTGTTTCATTAAGGGTAAAATAGACATTTTATAGTTAAATTGTTACTTAATATAAAAATATGTCATTCTTTTTGGAATTGACTAAAAATGAAAGTAAGTCATATAAATTGGGACAGAGGGAGTATATAATTATACTGAATAGTAGGTAAAAACATGTAATCAAAGACTATTCATTTAATTTTAAAGTAAAACTTTAAATTATTATAAATGTAATTTATATTATTTCGTATTATAAAGGTTATGTTTTGTTACCTTTCTAAACTTGATTAATTTATGTAAGAACATTAAGATATGTTTCGATTATGATTAAGCTAATGCAAATGAGAATTTTGACTGTGGTTATTAAACAATTTTTTAAAAAGATTTTAATATGTAGTTTATCTTTCTACTCATATTTGCTTGACTCCGATTTGATATTTTTTTAATATTTTTTCCATTATTATATTTTATTGATATATTTTTCCTATTTATTGTTGTATTTTTATTTAAATATTTATTTATTAAAGTTAGATCTTTGAATCTTATTCAAGTCGATGTTTGTTTTTTTTATTAATACATGTGAATGATTTAAATTTACTTTAAATTTTAAATTATTTCGATATCCAATTAATATTATTCCTAATTATAATTAAAATTTATGTAAGAACATTATGATATTTTTCTTTATAGTTAGATTTTAGATTTATTATTGTTAATGCAAATGAGGATTTTGATTTTGCTTATTATACAAAAAATATTTAAAATTTTTGGTGTATAGTTAATCTTTTTTCTAATTATATTCATATTTTCTTACTTCAAGTTGATATTTCATTATTATAATTTCCTTTTATAGTGTTGTATTTTAATAACATATTTTCCTATTGAAGTTAGATTTTTGAATCTTGTTCAAGTCAATGTCTATTTAATGTTAATATATGTGAATGATTTAACTTTATTGTAATATTTTAAATTATTTAATTTGCAATTTATATTATTTATAATTATGATAAGTTATTTTTATTGTCTATCGAGACTTGATTAATTTATGTAAGAACATCAAGATATTTTTCTATTGTGATTTAGTTTTAGATTTACTTTTTGTTAATGCAAATGAATATTTTGATGCGTATTTGTCTTTCTACTAATTATATTCATATAAGCTAACTCTAATTTGATATTTTACTAATATATTTTTCTTTTTCATTAATGTAATTTATTGATATTTTTTATCGTTGTATTTTATTAAAACATTTCCTATTAAAGTTTAATTTTTGAATTTTATTCGAGTCAATGTGTATTTGATGTTAATACATGTAAAATAATTCAAATTTATTTTGAATTGCAAATTAATTTAGTTTATAATTTATAATATTCCTAACTATAATCAGTTGTTTTTATTGTCTTACTGAACTTAATTATTTTAAAGAAGAATATTAAAATAATAATTATTTTATAGTGAAGCTTTAGATTTATTCCCCTTAATGCAAATGAGAACTTTGATTTTCCTAATTATACGAAAATTCAAAAAAGAAAAGAAAATAAAATTGATGTATAGTTTATCTTCCTTCTATTCATATTTTCAAACTTCACTTGATATTTCATTAATATAATTTCCTTTTATATTATTGTATTTCATTTATATATTTTCCTTTTATATTATTATATTTCATTAATATATTTTCCTATTAAAGTTAGATTTCAAATCATATTCAAGTCAATGTCTATTTAATGTTAATGCATGTAAATGATTTAATTTTATTGTAAGATTTTAATTATTTAATTTCCAATTTATATTATTTCTAATTAAAATCAATTATTTTTTACTGTCTACCTAGACTTGATTAATTTATGTAAAAAATACTAAGTATTTTTCCATTATCATTAAGATTTAAATTTATTTTTATTAATGTAAACGAGAATTTTGATTTTGCTTATTATCCATAACAAATGTTTAAAAAAGGTTTGATGTGTAATTTATATTTCTACCAATAATATTAATATTTGCTAACTCCAATTTGATATTCATTAATATATTATTATTAATATTATTATTATTATTAATATTATTATTATTGTTGTTGTTGTTGTTGTAGTAGTAGTAGTAGTAGTAGTAGTAGTAGTAGTAGTAATTTATTAACATTGTTTTCTATTAAAGTTAGATTTTTGGATCTTATTAAAGTTAATATCTATTTGATGTTAATGCATGTGAATAATTTATATTAATTTTAAATTTTAAATTATTTTGTTCTGTAATTTATATTATTTCTAATTATAGTCAGTTATTTTTTATTGTCTATTTAGACATGACTAATTTATGAAAGAACATTAATATATTTTCCTATTATAGTTTAACCTTTAGATTTAAAAAGATTTCCAATTATATTCATATTTTCCAACTTCAACTTAATAAATTTCATGAGTATATGAAAATATTTATATATTTAACTTAATATATTATATTTTAATAATGTATATATACAAAATATATTCAAGGCATAAAATTTAATGAACTTCCTAATTTTCTATATGATAAAAAGATTATTTGACTAAAAAAATTATTTTTTGCGGTATATAAATAGGCGTGATGTCATTTTTCATAAGTATCATTTGCTGAAAAACGTTTAATCAACTATCTTTTCATCAAATTCCTTAAGCATTTAGCCATGGAGGGAAAGAAGACTAAAGGCCGTCGAAAGATACCAATGAGAAAAATAGAAAATAGGGTTTCCCTGCTTACCACATTTTCAAAGCGTTGGGAGGGTTTGTATAAAAGAGCTAGTGAACTAGTTACTGAATGCGATGCTGACATTGGAATAATGATGATTTCCCCTGCCGGTAAGCCACACTCATTTTTTCACCCTACTGCTGATGCAATTGTTTCTCGTTTTCAGAATCCTGATATGCAGTTAAGCCAAGGTATTCATCTAGACACGATTATTGCTCGAAATAAAGTGAATCAACTCAAAAATATGCTTGAAGAACTTGATGTTGTAGAAGATGCTGCGATTGCTCGAATAAATTTTTATGACCAAATGGTAGAAGTAGGACAAAAAGGTTGGTGGGAGTCAATTGAGCATCTCAATGCAGATAAAGTGATCATATTTGAAGCTTGGTTGAGTGACACTTGTTCCAAAATGCGCCATCATTTGAACCAATCAGAAAATGGAGCTTCATCATCATTGGGACGTGAATCTTTTGGAGTGTGAATTCTAAAAAATTGAAATTATAGTTGAATCATGCTAGGTTATCACTTATCTATATTGGTGAAGACTCTAGTAAGTTCAAATTTATATTATTAAGGTATTGATTTTTTTTTTATTATTTCAATGATGCTACAATCATGTATTGCTATGACTTTCATTAATAATATTTGATATGGTTGGCCTGAAGATTGCTTAATGAGAAAAAACTACTTCATGTGTTGGTCTGAAATATAATATATTGGATACAATAACACTTATATGCTTTACATCAATAAATTGTTATTAATTTTCTCTTCTCAATTGATTTAGGATTAGGAACCAGATATTTTTCATCTAATAGCTTTTGATATGCGACATATGATTATAGTATACCATGATGCACAAAGATGAATTCCGCAAAGTAGATTGAGATATATGACATTTTTTCAATAAAGTCTACACCCTGAATGTGGCCGGAACTCTGAATTATTTTTGGTCCCAAACTAACCCTTGACTTGTCTTATTGCTATATTGTAGACTATAACAACTATGTGAAAGCTATTTAAAAAATGGACATACAACTATTGCAGAAAATAACTCCAATACTTTATAAATAAGTCTAAAATAAGAGATGTTTGTAAAATAAAAAAAAATGAAAGTATAACTCAACCGACTCGTCTATGAAGCCTTTAATAACAAAAGATAGGAGTCGAGATAAGACTCCTGGCTACCTGAATATTCAATGCCAACATTAAAAAAATAGAATTGTTTAATGTTAATTAAGTCTCTTAAATGTGTTATGACCCAATTCACCAGGCCGTGCGGGCACCTACTTAAACACCTAGATAGGAGAACCCTTATTCCCAAATTAAAACATTCAATGAGGAAGTGAACAATTATAAACTAATCATCTTATTAAAATATATGAATACTCACATTTTGTCAAAACTAAAATACCTTTGTAAGGAAAATACATTGATCCCTTCCCCAAGAAACTAGTCTAAATAGGTATAAAAGCTTCTAAAGAGAACTATTTATGAATGAAAATAAGGCATAGCTTCCACCATGACAAAAAAGAAGTTAAAGCTGTCGGAGATCATCACCATCTTCACCTAAGAACCATCATTGAATCTTGCAACCCAGACTATGCCAAGTGGCATAGCAAGCATAGTATCAGTACAAACAACACAACTAGTAGGCATCATCGATAAACCTGAATCCCCCACATAATATCATAAAATAATCAAGAAAACCTGAAACTTGAAAATAAAATTAGGATCTCGATCCACCAAGTCACCACTCTTTCTTTAAGTAGATTTACCTTGGAATCCATACACTCTATATCAAGTCACCCCACCTCATTTCCTTGCCAAGTCCCCCCATCTAGGCCATTCCACTCTCATATCAAATCATAGTCTAATCTTTTCTATTGCATAAAGATTTCCCGAATACAAGATCATTACTGACTTTGCTAACTAGTTTACTATTCCCACTCAAGCTCCCATGCCAAAACCTTGGCATTAACAACACTTCAATTATACAAAATGTTAATAAGCAACCCCAATTTAGCAAAGTAGGTAAATACAATTCTAGTTTCACTTATAAGATAGCCTGAACTCCTAGCCCCTACCCAAGTTTAACACTCACATGAAACATGTCCCATACGATCACCATATCAAAACTAGTCATACCTGATTCATCACTCTGTTTCAATAACCCGGACCACCAAGGATCCTTAATCTTTTATCTACAACATTTAACATGTAAACTTGGTCTACAGAAAGACTATCCCAGCATTTAAATACATCAACCCAGAAACTCAGGGAACAACATATGAAAAATATAACATAGTAAATAAAATTGGTCCTCTAATGAAACCTACATACAACTATTAGTGTACCGACGTGGTACCCGAACCAATTATTGTGAGTGTACCAACGTGGTACCTGAGCCAACTAAATGATATTTGGTACCAGAAGTGGTATCTAAGACAACCGTTAGTAAGCCTGTATAGGTGTGGTATCCGATCCAATCAGCAATCACAAACAACATACATAATCACAACACAATGAATAATCACACTTGAAGCCAGAAGTAAAATAATCAGATTCATTACATGAGATTTATCAGCATGATGTTATTTCACATTAATCCTTTATATTTTTCCCATATGCATTGCACAGTAATACTACGAGCAGTTGATATGCACACATACAAAATTTGTAAAACTAGACAATCATTATCCACCTGAAGGGCTTCCTTCTTAATATTTTCTGATAAAACTCCGATCACCCACAATTACCTTCCCAGGATCACACCAAGCAATATCATAAGTTCAACAATGACTATTCAAGTCCATAATAAAGTAGATATATACTTTAGATTTTTATGTCTTTAAAATAACAACTTTCAGAAACAAAACATCAAGTTAACAAACTGCGGAAATTAACCACCTAGAAAATGAAAGTCGTGATACCAAAATATATATTCTTAGTTTAGAGTATGGTGATGCAACCCCAAAACCAAAGAACTAAGAAAGTGTGAGCTCGTAAAAATGGGCTAGGAAGTAGGATGAATCCATGGTAGCCTGGACGTAGTATGCTCACCCTTAGATTCAGATATAACTAAGATTACAGTTGAGGTCGCGAAACAGCTACCTGAAAATGCCCTATACTTAATAAAGAAAGAGAAAATACAATATCAGTACACAATTTCAGTGTACTGATATGACATCGGCTAGTTCCAATTATATGAAATACGAACAAAAAACCACAACTTAATAAAACTATTAACATACAATTATAACATTGCTCGAACTTTCGATCCTCACCCTGAGTTGATATGCATACACAACATGAACAACCATTGACAAAATTTAACATTAATTTCAAATCATGCTCATTCCTTTTTCCTAATCATATATCATGCATGCAATAACGAAGTTGTTGACAAGCACATATGACATAAACGAGAAACAAACAACCCTCATTTACCTCAAATCAAGCCTTGGAAGCTATATTAAACCAAGTCTTCCCCTTGTTATGAATTTTGAGTTGTTCTTGGCCTAAAACAATAACAAAACAACACAATAAATGAATAATGGCATAAAAATACCCAGATTATACTCAAACTCTAATCTCATGCTATTCTCGTGATCATTCCACCCCAACTAGGATTTTCCACCATTAACTCAAGACAAATCCTCCCCTAAAGTCATCAAACAAGGATTCTTCCACCATTAACTCAAGACAAACCCTCCCCTAAAGTCACCCAACAAGGATTCTAGCCTAAGAATCAAAATACCTAGGTATGTGACTGATTGACTTATCTTTATCAATGAAAGTGATGGGAATTGGTTGCATTTCACCCCAGGTCACTCTTTCTCTTCCCAAAATATGTTTTGCAGAATAATGAGTGATTTAGGGGGAAATTATGATAAAATGCAAATCACCAACCAATAGCGGAAATTAATTCCCCAGCTATAGGGTGTGACACCCTCTATAGTAGCTTGTACGAGATGAAAACTCGGAATACTCCCCAAAAGTCTCCATTTCACAACACACCTTCAAACCTTGACATTCTAAGCTAATCCATTCATACCCAGTTTGATGTCAGGAGTTCTACCCACTCAAAACAGATTCCTGAAAGTCCTATGGACTCTCTAATGTCTTAGCTAATAAAAAACCAACCCAAGCTTAGACATTTCACCCGAACCTTTCCCGGATCTTCCTAGACCTCACCTTGCCTATAGTTCGTTTGTTACTAGCCTAGCGTAGAATTTTCAATCCACTAATCTAAAAGTTTTCTTACCCAATTTTTTCATCAATGGTTTACCCATAACGAATGGAAGGATTGTTAAATCTATAGATATTTTTAAGTTGTTAATTGTTTTGATTTATAGTACTTTTTATATAATTTTTCCATAATATATGTTACTCCTTTTGTCCCAATTTCGAGGGTCAACCAATTTTATTTATAAGGTAATGGCCCTCTCTGTGGTTTGAATATGTAATGTCCCTCTTGGCATTTGAAGATGATGGCCCTCTTGGCGTTTGAAGATGCAATGAACTTCTCAGCGTTTGAAGATGATGGCTCTCTCAGCATTTGTAGACAATAGACCTCTCGGTGGTTTAAAGATTAATGATGGCCCTTTCAGTAGTTTGAAGATGCAATGACCCTCTTGGCATTTGCATATGTAACAACCTTCTCGGTGGTTTGAAGATGTAACAACCTTCTCGGTGTGTTGAAGATGCAATGGCCCTCTCGACGGTTGTAGATGATGTCCCTCTTGGCATTTGAAGATGCATTGGCCCTCTCGTCCTTTGAAGATTCAATGGCCCTCTCAGCGGTTGTACATGATGGCCCTCTCGGTGTTTGAAGATGAAATGTCCTTTTTGGCATTTGAAGATGCAATGGCTCTTTCGGTATTTGTATATATGATGGCCCTCTCGGCGTTTGAAGATGATGGACCTCTTGGTTATTGAAGATGCAATGGCCCTCTCGACGGTTGTAGATGATGTAATGTCCTTCTTAGAGATTTGAATATGCAATGGCCCTCTTGGCAATGGTATTAACTTCTTTCCTAATACAACAGGAAAGATTCTTTGCGTGATAATGACGATGTCCCTCTGGTTGGTAAAAATGACGTCTCTCTGGGTGGTTCACATAATCGCGTCTGATATCGACGGCATTTGTGAATATTCTTCAAACGTTCTTGATGCTGAAAAACTTAATCTGATGTCATTGAAGATGCTTGTACATGTTGGGAGTGATGCTTTCACTTGTTCCTATTTTGAACATTTTTTTTTCATTGTGAGTCATGCTTTGTTGAGGATTTAAGCGAGGTATTGTTGGTCGTATTCTGAACTGTTTCTTTTTCTTCTGAAACTTCAATTATTTTCCTGTATCCATAGAGAAGTTGTCAATTTCAGGGAGATGCTCACCCTTTTGAATTATCCATATTCGTTGAATGGAGGAATATGCTGATCTTGATGCAATATTATAGTTCTGCATCCATAGAAAAATTGTTAGTTTTTAAAACACACTGATCTGTGTTGACTTCTTCAATCTCTTGCACCTTGTCTTTGCTATCTTCAGTTGATCACTCTGATCTCTTACTTCTCGATAGACATAAGATGAAATTATACAAAATATTTGACATATAATTTTTTTTTTAAGGAAAAAGTATTTTTTGAGAATCAATTTGGAAAAGGTCATTGTCAAATGTCATGTCATGCATAGCTTAAGTGAATGTCCTTGGTTCAAAACTTTTGACATGTCCGATGGCTTGTTCTGGAGAATTCCAAAGATCCTTAAAACTTTGGATATTTCTGACATAGTCTTCTCAAAATCTATTATAATTGAGAAGTTTTGCAGTTGGCTCTAAAATCTGATAGTGCCAGAGATTGATGATGTTGACTATGAACTTTAACGATGCCACATATCATTTGAAGTTAACTTTAAACTTTTGATTATGTTCGAAATATTCACAATTAACTATAAGATTCTAATGATGATTGAAGAAATTTTTGAACCCATCCTCAAAAATTTCTATCCCAGTTAGATGTCTTGGAGGATCTCGAATTGTTGATATATGACTTGAAGAATTTTTAAGATCCTCTCAAAAATTCTATCCCAGTTGCAACTCTAAATGTATCTCCAGTCTTGACTTGTTGGAGAGATCGTCTTCTTGAGAATTTTTGAGTCCCTCTCAAAAATTCTGTCCAGTTTCTATTGTAAAGGAGAATAAAAATCTTACACGAGGTATGATGAGTCGACGATTTGGACTCATTTAGGGCTTTATTTGGATCGATTTAGTGTCCTCAAATGCTTATTTTGTGCCAATAACTAATGTAAAATCCTTGTTTTTCGGGTATTTGGATTGAGGAACAAAGCATGGACACTAATGGGCAAAAAGGAAGGCAGCTGAAAGAACGAAGAAAAGAAGGACTGTTGATCGCCTAATCTATTGGGCGAGTCACTGAGTCTCTATTACCTCGCCTGAAGTTCCAATTTGCCAAGCCCTAAAGGAGAAAATCAAGTCTGCGAGAGGTTCCACGATGCAGTGTTGGATCACCCAAACTTACAGGACTTGAGGATGCTGAAGGCCGAAGCAAAAAGGCGATGGAACTGACCAAAGGGCGGATCGTCAAGTTGATCGACGAGCCCGACTTACTGCGCCAAAAGGCCTTTCGCAGCATAATTTTGGCGACTATAAATACATTTTCAAACATTATGTTTAGTATCAAATTTTATTCTGAACATTCATTAGAGTAATTTTTGAGTTTTGAACTGAGAGTGTGGAGACAAACTTTTCCTTAGCTTTGAAGAATTGAAGTTTTCCATTTTTGAGAAATTGGAAGTAGGTCTTTGAGATTCTTCAATTTGGACCTTTGTAAAGACGAAATTAATCTTACCCAGTTGATGGAAACACAATTTGTAACGATTTTTATCTTTTTATGATGTCTAGCTAAAACCCCAATTCTTGGGGTGTGATTATGGGTTGATTTAGCTGCTAGGTATTGCTAACTGTTAGTGTAAATGTTGTTTAGAAGTGATTTGATTCAGTAATTGTGGTTTAAATTAAAGGGTTGTAGTTGCAAATGCAGTCCTACCTTCGTGTTTTTGGCTTGCTCGAGAGAGAGGTTTTAAAACCAAGATTACTGAATTGATGGTCTGTGGGTATTGGATTGTCATGGGTTCAGCTCGAGAGAGTGAATCCTAAACCTTTTTCCATACATTCAGCTCGAGAGTAAATGGACTAAAGTGTAAGCTGTTCTTAATTGATTGCTTGTTGGTGTTCGAGAGTAACCAACTTGATTCAGGGTAAATTGTTCGAGAGAAAGTTTATCCCCACTAAAGTCTAGTTTATTCACTGATTTACAACTATTTACTAACAATTGCAATTACCCATTTGTGTACCTTAGCCTATAATCCAATCACATCCCAAGAACCCGTTTCATTACTTGTTAATTCGTGCTATTTGATGTTGTTATAACTGCTAGTTAAAATCAAACCCCCCTGTTATTTGATACTTGTGTCAATCCTTAATTTGAATTATGTTTTTATTCGTAAATATCTATTCCTATGGTTGAATTAAACATATTCGTACTTGTCTATTGATTCTCAAACACGTACCACTCCCTGTGGGATTCGACCCCAACTCATTTAGTTGGGTTATATTACTGACTAACGATCGTTGGCACTTAGTATTGGAAGAAGTGTCCTGATACGTGATATCAAAATGGCGCTGCTGACGGGGAGTGGTGTTGTTTGAGAATTTTTAGTTAAGTTGAATTGTGTTCTTGTTAGTTATCGTTGAATTTACTTACTTTTAGATATGGTTTGGTTGTTTGTGTTTCGAAACAGTAAGTATGAGTGTAAACGGAAGCAATGGTAGCCAAGTGGTCCACCAAGATGACATCAGAAACCTCAACGATGTCAATGAGCCTAACACTAATGACCCCCATCTAATGGGTGGAATTGGTGCCATTCGTTTGCCTCCGGCTGAAGGGAATGCTGTATTCCATATCATAAGTACTATGTTGCAGCTCTTGCAATTGAATGGGCTGTTCGGTGGTTTGGCTCATGAGGATCCCTATGAGCATATTAGAAACTTTGTGTATGTTTGCGGACTATTCTCCTTGAAGAACATATCCCAAGAGTCGGTCTGGTTGAGGTTGTTCCCTTTCTCTTGATGAGAGAAGCATGTAAGTGGCTGGCTGAATTGCCACGTGAATGAATCACTTCGTGGGATGAGCTGGTCACTACATTTCATGTGCGGTTTTTCCCTCCTTCGAAGATGATGACTGTTTGGGACAACATTCAAAGCTTTAAGCGGTTGGAGGGTGAGTCAATTCATGAGACTTGGCTGAGGTTCAAGAAGTTAGTGCTGCAATGCCTAACCCATGGTTTACCCGACAACGTTTTGCTGCAGTATTTTTACAGGAGCCTTGACTCGGTAATCAAGGGCGTTGCTGACCAACTCTCTCCTAGAGGTTTGATGCAGCAACCTTATGTGATAGCAGCTCAGCTCTTGGATGGCATGACCACTATCAATCGAGCTTGGTACACCCGTGAAGACCAGGTCTCTCCTCTCACATTCAAATTGACCAAAGAGCAGATGGAGAAAGACTAAGAGAGGGACCAGAACATGGCCAAGATCATGAAACAACTTGACATTTTATCTAAGAACGTCATGGGAGCTAGTGCTCGGAGTGTCAATATCATGGGTGTTGGGTGTGTGAATCCCGAAAAAGCCAAGTTCGAGGCTTTGTACAACGAAGAGGTAAATTTTCTAGCCAACCAAGGTGGTGGTTATCGTTCAAACTACCCGAGGCAGGGTGGTAACCAAGGTTGGAACATGGGTGAAGGTTGGAAGGATCGTGATCGAGAGTGGAGGGATCGAAATACCAATTTGAAGGATGGGGAGAATGATAGGTATGTGCCTCCCCACGAACGCCAAAAGCCAAAGGATTCCAAGGGAGGTCGGTCTGAGGATATGATTTCTCGTATCCTCAACAAGGTTCAGGGGTCGGACAAGACTTTAAAAGAAATGAAGGAAGATGTGTCGACCCTTAGCCAAACGGTTACCACCCATTCTGTCTCTATCAAACAGTTGGAGACCCAAGTTTTATTTTCTTTCTTTTTGAGTTTGAAATAATGGCGTGTTGATTGTGCAGGATAAAATGTGGAATGTGTTTGAAAGGTGTAGATTGGTGAGCTGAAATTCCAGTCGGCGACTCGTCGAAGAGGTCTGCAAGCCCGACTTAGACTGCCTTTGTACTCAAGACATTTTAAAATCAAAGTCTGTAAAACTCGGCGAGCCCAGGAGCTGATTGGCGAATCGCCGACCGGTCGCCGATCGCGACATAGTCCGCTGTTTGAACGCCCACGTTAACTGGAGGTCCTGTAAAACTCGGTGAGGTAAGTGCCCACTCGGCGTGTCGTCGAGTAGGTCAGCGAGCAAAACTTATGTCGCCGAATGGGCGAGAACTGGACGGTTTTTAAAGGCCAAAGGTTTAAACTTTCAAACTCTTTTGAATTTCCTAAACTCACACCCGCACTTTAGTACTCAATATTTTTGCATCTTTATCGTATTTTAGTCGTCGGATTTGTGTTCAGAGTTGGATTACTTTTTCGCCTAGCGTTACAAAGTACTTATTCAGCATCTAAGGTTGGTTTTTCGAACTCGGAGTTTATTTTTAGAAATTTGTACTCATTTGCTAGTGATTTTATCTTATTGAAGTGTGTTGGGCCTCTCTGATAGTGTTTGAATGCTATAATGCATGTTTTAATTCGAACATTTTGCATGTATTGCCTTTATTGTTCAATTCCCGACTTTTTTGGGCCTTAAAATTGATTAAAATTGTGGGGTTGTGCTTGCAAGTTGTTGGGTCTAGTCGGGTGAAGTCTAAGTAACCCGCATTTGTGCTAGATGACATATTTTTCCCAATGATGGAGCGGTTGACGTCATTCCTACGGGTAAAAGTCGTCAAATGGCCAAATTTGGCCAAATCGGGAGAATTTTAAGTATCTCGAGGGCATGGGTGTAATGGGTCTTAGTTTAATTAGAGGACTGCATGTTTTGATTTTGTTTTCGGGGGCTGCAGGGTTGAATTTGGGAAGTAGGGTTGAAAGTAGGCAAGTTGGATCGTTTGGCGAGCTGGGTCGAGCTCGCCGAACCACTTGGCGATTCGCCGAAGTTCCCCTTATCACCTTTAATTTCATGCTAAATTTGAAGTTTGGTTCTCTTAATTTCGGCGAGAAGCTTGAGTTTGCCGAGTGCACTCGGCGACTTGCCGAAAATCCTTTTTGTTCGCCTATTGTCTGCGCCCCTAATCCTTAAATGCACTGTAACTTTTGGTGATCTAATCCTTACTCGTCGAATGCTATTGGCGTTTCGCCGAAAGGCCCTTCCATCGCCAGCATGCCAAATTTTCTGGAAATTTTTTAGCCAATCGTTTCAGCGAGCCCGATCTAGCTCGCCAAAGAGATTCGGCGACTCGCCGATTGGTTCGACGAGTCTATTTGCAACTACTTTTCTGTGCTTTTGCTTGAATTGTTTCTAACTTTTTCTAATGTTTTGCAGATATGGTAAGGACAAATCTTGACATGCCACCCTACAAAAGAGCACGTGGCATTGTGATCAATGAAGGGGGAACAAATCCTCCCAAAAAGGGAAGAACAGAGCCTCCAACGGGAGGCAAGGGCAAAGGCAAAAGGCCCGCATCTGAAGTTCCGGAGCACAACTCCGATAGGGAAAGAATGTCTACTGACTCCCAGGCTGCATTATCTGAGCCTGAGGATGACCATCCCTTACAGTCCCAGCTGGCTGAGATCCGTGCTAGATCTCGCCATGACTCAGCTATAGTCCCTTCAACTTCCACCCCAACAGGTTCAGTGCAAGATCTGGCACCCCCTATAGCTTCAGTGCCACCAGTGATCCCTCATCCTAGGCTACTTAACAGACTAAAAGTTGGTGGATTGCGAACTATCCTCGAGGAGAACTTGTTATCTACAGAGGGCCTTGAGGGAAGATACTCTAAGGTGAGGGATACCCTCCATTTTCACCGGTTTGAGCAGTTCACCAGGCCCCGAGTCCCCTACATTCCTACATGGGTCCGCGAATTTTACTCAACATATGGTGATCTGGTTCCTAAGAGCAAAAAGAAGGCCAGTGAGTTCAGATTGATTAAGTCGGTCATGGTCTGGGGAAAGGAGGTCGGGTGCAGTAGCGAGCACATTAATACTGTACTTGGAAGGGGTCTATGAGTGACAATAACATATGAGGGCTTACCTACTACTCAGTTCTTGGATGAATTGAAGGGTTGGCTTGCTCTGTTGATTTCCGATACCACCCCGAGGTAGATCGAGGCAAGGGTCCCCATAGAGAAGAGGGATCTGAGTATTGCTGCTTGGTTCTGATTTGGCTTCATTAGCATCACCATCATGCCATCCCAGAATGAGTCCATCCTACGCCACCCTAAGACGGCCTGCCTTGGGTCGATCATATCCCCAAGGATAATTAACTTGGGACTCCTTATAGAGCAAAAGATGACTATAAGAGCCAAGCAGAGTCGGACCTCCTTGCCATTCCCAATCTTGATCATAGAGTTGTGCCAGCATGCTGAGTGTCTAGGGATGATACGAGAGATATTGAGGTTACCCCTTCTTCCTCCACTGACATCCGGCGTATTGAGGCCGAGTACACTCGAGAGGAGGCTGACAGGAGGAGAGCAGCTCCGATAGATATATCTCCAGAGGTGGACATCGATTCTATACCTGCAGAGACATCTTTGCTTACCCCGGCCGCCGGGCCTTCAGGTACATCTGCTCCGACTTCTTCTTCTTCACAGGCTCCGGGTGCCTCTACCTCTGCCCAGCCCGCCAGGATCACTCAGGCTATGATCCTGAAGATGGGGCACCTGGCCCATTCAACTGATGTGAGAGCTACCAGATTGCAGGCTGTTGTGTCATGGATGATTTTGGCTGCCATTTTAGCTACACTTACCCCTTCCAGACTTTTATTAACACTCTCACTGAGAGAGTTGAGGCTTGTGAGAGCAGACAGGGAGAGACCTCCGAGGTTACGGTTTTGAAAGACGAAGTTGCGGATCTAAGGAAGGATGTGGACTATCTAAAGTCTACTGACTTCACTTCACTACTGGAGGTCGTTGATTATGTTGATGCCCCAGAGACTTTTGAGATTCCTCCGGCTACCACCGGAGATGTACATAGGGACGACATAGCAGCTGAGGAGTTGGAGGCAGAGACCGACGAGGAGCAGATAGAGATGTGGGAAGAGAGCATCTATGAAGATTTGCCAGATCTAGAGGAGACAATTGTACAGTCGGTGATCCATACATCGCTGACAGAGACGTCCATGTAAGCTCTTACTGGACCCACTACTTCTGATATGACTCTGGGAACTGATGCCTAAGTTCAGAGTGATACTCCGTGCACTGATGCCCAGACAAATGGAGCGACTGTGTAGACAGGATCACTCTTTACTTACCTCTCTGTCTTATCTTTTTATTGACTTTTGGATATTTACTTGCATTTGAGGGAAAATAGCTTTTATTTTGTGGTGGGGTGAGGCCCACCTTTTGTGATTATTGTTTTGTTCGTATACTTGAGTTTTGTGATATATATTGTGTTTTGACACTATATCTTGTGGATGTTTGAGCTTGTGGCTCCTTATTTTAATTGTATGATTTTTAAACCCCTCCGAAAAATTATGAATTTTGTGCCACCTCTTGATTGTGTTTGAACGTGGCTGTTCTTTTGTAAATTTGAGTATCGGTCTTGATCAATATCGATGATTTGAATAGTGCTCATAATTGAATAAAAATGAATGTGCGGCTACGATGAGGCCAAATGAAACTGCATAGGCAATATGAGAACTTTTTGCATCTCGTTGTGACTAGCCGGTTATCGAATGAGTCTCTTGTGATGAACATTGCACGCTAGTGAAAGTGTGGAGTCTTGTTTGACATTGGTGTCAATGTCTTGTGTGATGAGTTTACCGTGAACCATGTGTGATGACACATAGAATTTACCCCGTTGGTCTGGTTGAATAAGTGATGCAATCTTTTGAAATGATCTTAGGCAACTTTGAAGAGTGTGAAACAATTCGACATTATACGTCTTTTGTGGCCAACCTTGTGAGTGTATGATCCTTGCTTGAACGCCCTTTGAGGTTTAACCCTTTTCTTGGAAGAAACTTGATGAAATTGTGACATTTCTTTATCCATTACCCATAATTCTCATGATTTGTGGTTTGCTTGAATAGCCAATTTAGGCCAAAAGCCTAAGTTGGGGGTGTGGTGAAAAGAGAAGGTAAATCAAGAAATGCAAAGAAGTCCCCATTGACCCATGGTTTTGAAAAAGATGGAACCCCTACATACAAAAAAAAGAAAAGAAAAAGAAAAGAAGAATGAAAAAGAAAAAAGAATGAAAAAGTTGTTAAATAAAGTTGCAAAATAAAATGGGGTGTCCGGTATTCCAAGAAAGGTGAACAATGGGGTGACTTTTGAGCATGAATGAGAATGATGAAGAAAAGGAAAGAAAGAGTTGTTCATACCACATTTCATGAGGATAAAATTCACTGAGCCTAAATGACCATACCTTTACACTCGCCCCATTAAAAGCCTTGAAAAGACCTTTTTGACCTTGAGTGAGCTGAAACAAGTGTTGATTGGAAAATAAGGGCAAACCTATGGTTGAAATCATGCATTGTGTTCATCTTTGTAAGTGTGAGTGTTGTTGTGATTCTGGAGCTATAAATTGTTGAACCATTGTGTGTAAGTATGGAATCATTCTTTGTGTGAGGGCATTTGGGTACCTTGGTTGAGCCTGAACTTGCATTTGTAGCAAGTATTGTGAACTTGAGAATCTTTGATAATGGTGAGTCATAACTTGAATCTTTCAGTGCACAATTGATCCTTGCATGAGTAAGTTGAGTCTTTTTGTGTGCATCCATGATTGAGTCTTGTGTAGCACTGTTTGAGACATCCGTTTTGAACTGCTGAACTTAAGGACAAGCAAAAGTTTAAGTTGGGGATGTTGATGAGTCCACAATTTAGACTCATTTAGCGCTTTATTTGGATAGATTTGGTGTCCTCAAATGCTTATTTTGTGCCAATAACTGATGTAAAATCCTTGTTTTCCAGGTATTTGGATTGAGGAACAAAGCATGGACACTAATGGGCAAAAAGGAACAAGGCAGCTAAAAGAACGAAGAAAAGAAGGCATGTTGATCGCCTAATCCATTGGGCGAGTCACCGAGTGGCTATTACCTCGCCTAATGTTCCAGTGTGCCAATCCCTGAAGGAGAAATTCAAGTCGGCGACAGAAAGGTGTAGTCGGCGTGTTGTCGAACAGTTCCGCGATGCAGTGTTGGAGCGCCCAAAGTTACAGAACTTGAGGATGCTGAGGCCAAATCAAAAAGGCTATAAAACTGACCAAAAGGGGGATCGCCGAGTTGATCGACGAGCTCGACTTACTGTGCCGAATGGTCCTTCGCAACATATTTTTGGCGACTATAAATACATTTTCAAACATTATGTTTAGTATCAAATTTTATTCTGAACATTCATTAGAGTAATTTTTGAGTTTTGAACTGAGAGTTTGGAGACAAACTTTTTTTTAGCTTTGAAGAATTGAAGTTTTCAATTTTTGAGAAATTGGAATTGGGTTTTTGAGATTCTTCAATTTGGACCTTTGTAAAGACGAAATTAATCTTACCCAGTTGATGAAAACACAGTTTGGTAACGATTTCTATCTTTTTATGATGTCTAGCTAAAACCCCAATTCTTGGGGTGTGATTATGGGTTGATTTAGCTGCTAGGTATTGCTAACTGTTAGTGTAAATGTTGTTTAGAAGTGATTTGATTCAGTAGTTGTGGTTTAAATTAAAGGGTTGTAGTTGCAAATGTAGTCCTACCTTCGTGTTTTTAGCTTGCTCGAGATAGATGTTTTAAAACCAAGATTACTGAATTGATGGTCTGTGGGTATTGGATTGTCATGGGTTCAGCTTGAGAGAGTGAATCCTAAACCTTTTTCCACATATTCATCTCGAGAGAGTGAATGGACTAAAGTGTAGGCTATTCTTAATTGATTGCTTGTTGGTGTTCGAGAGAAACCAACTTGATTCGGGGTAAATTGTTCGAGAGAAAGTTCATCCCCACTAAAGTCTAGCTTATACACTGATTTACAGCTATTTACTAACAATTGCAATTACCCATTTGTCTACCTTAGCCTATAATCCAGTCACATCCCAAGAACCCATCTCATTACTTGTTAATTCGTGCTATTTGTTGTTGTTGTTGTTGTAGCAGCTAGTTAAAATCAAAACCCCCATGTTATTTGACACTTGTGTCAACCTTTAATATGAATTATGTTTTTATTCGTAAATATATATTCCTATGGTTGACTTGAACATATTCGTACTTGTCTATTGATTCTCAAACATGTATCACTCCCTGTGGGATTCAACCCCAACTCATTTAGTTGGGTTATATTACTGACTAACGATCGTTGGCACTTAGTATTGGAAGAAGTGTCCTGATACGTGAAATCATGGTATGACCGAACCGTTGTGGCACCTACGTATCTCGTTGAAGCAGGAATCTGGTTAAACGTAATTCCCCCTCTCGAGGATTAACAAAAATAGAAAATTTTGATAAGGAAAGGACCGAGGCCGCCTACGTATCTCATTCTTTGGAATTCAGGTCGAACGTAGTTCAAGTACAAAGGGATTATTGAAAATGGATAAATGGGTGACCCAGGTCGACATAGACTGCCTACACATCTCATTCTTGAGAATTCAGGTCAGACGTAGTTCATTACAAAGGATAATTTTCTAACCATAAAACATAAGATGATTACAAGCAAGTGATGCGATTACAAGGCGAGAAATAAAAGAAACTCTGAACCTTCAAACATAGTATCTTTGACAGCACCTGAGTCGACTGACGACTCATGAGATAAATCTCTACGCCCAATCGCGACATGTCATCAATCAAATCCATCGGTGTTTTATCTAAGAAAATTAATGAGTTCTCCTTCCTGAGCTTTGGCCAGGTAGACATTGATTCGTGTTTCTTTGACACATTCATCCTTTTCTTGATTAACAACTTTTGTATCATCCAGATTCGAATTATCCGAATTCTCGAACCATCTTAATTATTTGGAAATGTATTCAAATATCATGATCTTCTCATCATACTCCTAGAACACATAGTCATCTACCTCATTTATTCATTCAGCTTGTGACATGACATGATGTTGACAGAATTTAAAGAAAATCTTTTTACTGAAAACAAGTGAAATAAATTTTTGCAATAGAAGATGCTTTCATTGAAAACAAAGAAATACAAACTTTGGCCATGACTATGGGCCATTTTGCATTTTTTGAAATATTATGAGGGAAATTAAAACATGATTAGGAAAAATGACATGAAAGGTGGGTATCGAGCCTCATCCAGACTACCACCGATTTTAGAAATAACATAAGATTCATTTTTGTCTATCAAGATGAGCGAGGATCAAGAGCGGAGTGAAGGTCCAATTAAGAACTTCCCGCATTAGCTCGACGTCTCGTATGTCTGATGTCTCGATCAATTCTTCCAACACAATGTCACCTTTTTCAAGAAGATCCCTAGTTCCTTCTTCAAGAATGTCATCATTGGAATATTCCTTTACCAGAAAGGACTGATACAAATGAGGCAAAGATTTTGGTGGAACGTGATTAACCTCCTTCCTATTCTGACCATCTTCTGCCACTAAAGCAAAAGCTTGATGTGGAGCCATGACCACAAATTTGGATTTCTCAATTATGCTCAGTGAAGCTACAACTTTCTCAAGCCTATCAAGGTTGGTTGGGACTACAACTTTATCCACACACCAATTTTCTTCGACCTCGATCATGTTAATGGTAAACCTTTGATGATTCGATAGTGAATCAATATTGGCATTGGGAGTCACAATTTGGAGAGTGACAACCTTTTGATCAATCAAGTCTTGAATTTTATGCTTCAAGTTGATGCAATCCTTAGTGGTATGTCCAGCAACTCCTAAATGGTAAGCACAACGGTGATTGAACCTGTAATTAATATCTGGAATTGACATTGACATTTTTTGGATCAATTGTTTGTCTCAGACCAACTGCTTTCAATCTCTCAAAAAGCTGGGTTCGACTTTCAACCAAATGAGTAAAGACTCGAGAAGGTTTCTTCTCACGTTTTGGATGAGGAAGATTGTAATTGTTTCGCGGAGGTGGAGGTACTTGATGATAAAGTGGAGGATTTTGGCGAGTAGGTGCCGGTGTTTGGAAATTTGGGTATTGTGGAGTTTGGTAGATATGAGGGGCAATTTGATAATTTGGCGATGCAGCTTGGTAACTTGATTGAACATTTGGTTAATTTGGCAGTGGAGCTTGGTAATTTGGATAAATTGGTGGTGGAGCTTGGTAATTTGGATAATTTGGTGGTGGAGCTTGGTAATTTTGTTGGATGGGGTAAGGATTTTGCGGAGCTAAAAGGTAGGTTTTGGATGGTAAAGGATTTCGAACAATGAGACCGGTATGCCTCTTTGATTTTTGGCTCGATTCAAATTAGATAGAGGAAACATCTTCCCTCTTCCTCCTCAATGGTCCCGAGGATTCATCTTGGGGAGTTATTCAGACGATTAATCCGGTCTTGAGACCGTCTTCAATAGCTTCACCAATTTTGACTATCTCACTGAACTTCCCTCCTAAAATGAGCAACATCCTGTTGTAGTACTCCGTCTCTTGAATGCGTATGAAGACTTCAATGATCTCTTTCTCGGTCAGGGGCTGCCTAACCCTTGCAGCCTCTTTTCTTCAATGGTAGGCATATTCTCGATAGCTTTCACAAGACTTCTGTTTGATTCTCTCCAAAGAGTATCACTCAGGAATGAATTCTACATTTAACCAAACCTTTTAATGAAATCTTTAGCCAAAGCGTTCCAACTTGGCCATTGCTTCATTTCTTGAGAAATAAATCATTCAAAAGCTTCTCCTTTCAGGCTTCAACTAAAGATCTGCATTAACAAAGCCTTATCTTTTAAAACCTCCACAAATTGGTTGCAATAAGCCCTCAAATGAGCATAAGGATTTTCAGCTCCTCTAAAAGTGTCAAATTTTGGTACTTTAAAACCTTCCGGGAGCTCTAAATGTGGATGAATGCACAAATCTTTATAATTCAACCCAACAATGTCTGGGGTGCATTGAAAATCTTTCACTACATTCATAACTTCCTCTCTAATGCTTTGCTCAGTCTTTCCTTTTATGACCTTCCACTCATTCTCCTCCTTCTCATAATGATCGAGTTCAACATGTGTGGTAAATGGATGGTATGATTCTAATGATGTTGGAATATGAAAAGCAGTTTGTAGAGGTATGGGTTGAGTAGCAGATGAACTTTGAACAATTTGAGTAGGAATTTGATCAATGGGAGGAAAATTCTGGAGATTTTCGGTATTTGGATTTTGAGGATTAGGTAGCTTTTGGTGTGAGTAGCTAGCATGATGTAGGTTAGGGGTGGTTAGGTCAATGATGGGGGACTGGGTTTGGAATCGTAGCGGTGGATGAATTGTTTGGAAAATGTTCATATGTTGGATTTGAAGTAGGAAAATTGAATGGAGGCCTTTCGTTGCTTGGAGTAGGAGTGTTGGCAATGATAGCCAGATTTGTCAAATCCCGAGTCATCCATTTCAGCCCTCATTTCAACAATTTGTTGGAATAATTGCGCAATCAGCTTGTTCTGTTCAGCAATGATAGGGTCATTCACAGTGAATTTGGTCAAATTAGCGTTCTCAATAATTTCAACCATGTTTCCTTTGCCTTTTGACAAGCTTTGGTTAGAGAAGGAATCTTTGGACCTTGTGAAGTATGAATGTTCAGTCATTTTCTCAATACAGATCAGTTTTGAATACCTGACAAAGAAGAATAACTCAAAAGATAAACATGTTAGTCTATGTAGATGATAAATAATACAAAATATCACACACATGACTGCAACACTTAAGAGTTGCTTTGCTTGAAGATAAATTAACTAGCCCACACATATAGAAAAGTAGTAAATTAACAAAAAATTGTCTATTTGATTTTGGGATTGGTGAATCAGAGAAGTCAACTTTCGTGGAGTCGAGGTCCTTTTGTATCTGTAATTGACATATTTCTGATTTTCAATTGAAATGAAACTCTAATTTTCTTGGAAGAGTGGAAAATATAGATTTTTCAAAGATGGGGACCGAGCCTTGAAAGGTTGCCTACGTATCTCACATAGGAGAATTCAGGTCCCACATAGTTCGACTGGCTTAAGTTTTTTTTTAGTGAGATGAAAAATTGATATTTTTTGAGAAGAGAGAGAGTTTTAAAAATTTAATTTTGAATTTTGTTGGGAAACTAAAGACTCGAGAAGTATTTGGAACGCACTTTTGATAGTGACTTAGTATTTGTGCTTAAGGGATTCTAGAAAATTTCCAAAAAAGTAGGCTAGAACATCTTCAAACAAAGCAACATATTCACATAAGCAGTTATAACACATAAACAATTATTGCGCATTTTAAACAAATATGTGACCCTTTTGTGCCAAGGGTAGACCTAACGATTTGAAAGATATATAGCGTCATATTTAAACATTCCATTACCTCAAAACTCGAATTTATACAAACTTTACGAGTAAATTGAATGGGGTTACATCATAGGAAAAAGGGATGCAAATAATCAGTCCCATGCAGGAGTACAATCCTAAACTATGCTTCCATGAAAGGTCTTTCGTCCTTGATTACTTGTCATCTCCAGATGTCCACGCTTTTGGATGCAATGATGACTTGATCTTTCTTCGACTCGAACAAACTATTAAACTCTCTATCCCAAGATACAATGGTTTGTCAAACGGCGTATACATTCTTCAAATGTGAACACATAAGTATGATCGTCCATTTAGGTCGTGGACCGTTTTGGACTCAAGGTGGTCTTTCTAATAGACCCAATACGCCTAGGGTGTTGGTTCGTCTTAGTTCAATGCGCTAAATTGAGGGATTTGATTTCGCTCTACGCTATTGACTAAGAGTGGGGTTAATTTGAAGTGGACCGATGACCCGAGTGGACAACTTGGGTTGGGGCAGTTAGCGACTGTTGACCATCCAGTGGCCAACTACATTCGCCAGGGTACCCCTAGAAACAGTTTGGTTAACGAACGACCGTGGCCCGCATAATCGCCCTTTATGGGTATCTCAGAAGAAAAAAGTGTCATTTGACGCAATAGATGATATGCATGTAATGATAGTTAGTATCATAATTTTTTAAAAAAAATAAGGCACATATGAGGCAAAACAATTCAACAAATATTAACAAATAATCAAAAAATTCAAGTCATTATGGTTAGAACCTAATTAAATCCCAACAGAGTCGCCATATCTGCTATGTTGTAATTTTACCATCTTTAGAAAAATCACTTTTTGAAATGTTCTAAGTATAAGACAATTTAAGAAAAATACTTAGAAAAGAGTCGCCACTTAATTTTTTAAAGAAATTAAGAAAAATTAATTTAAAAAAACCCACACATATTAAGTCTTTCAAAATTTAGAGAAAAAGGGTACGCGGTTCTCATTCACACTTCAAGAAGGTTTTTAAAGCCTTTGAAGTGTCCTACGACCTTACTAAATATATTTTTGATTAACTTTGAAAAGAACAAACAACTAAAGAAAGATTATTTTACTTTGTTTTGTTTATTTATACTTCTTTTATTTTTATTTCATTTAAGTATAAATATGTAATATTTTCTTTTAAATAATCACTTGAAATGAAAAGAACTTAAGTGATCAAAATAATTTAGTAAATCTTGTCAAAAATAAGGATTAAAACATTTGAAATAATCTAAGAAGTGATTTTAAACAACGAGACTAAGTAGACAAGTAATTAAATAAAGGTTCAAAAATGTTACTCGTTAGGGGATTTAATTAAATTTAAACCAAAACAAATAAAGGCAGAGTAAATAAAAACAAACAATAAATAATCACAATTAAATAATAATTAGGAGAGTAAAGGAGAAGATGAATTTGGTCCTCTTTTTTTTGGGCCAAACATGATGTTGCTTTTGGGCTTCGACTCAATATCCATTTTTGTATACATCTATTGTATATCAGTGTGTACAGGCTACATCTCTGTCTGTTTTCAGCTTTCTGAAACCTGTATTTTGGCTTCCCAGCAGCTTGAACAAAATGGGGTTAACTAAAAAACGGACCTCAACTCAAAGAAATGCAAGAAATGAGTCCAAAGAGAATTCAGATTGGTATCACATGTAAAAACAACAAATGAAAAATGAATTAGCATTTGTGGAGGGAAAGAATAAGAAGATTAATATTACTCTCTAAAGCATGTAACATATCAGCAATTAAATCTTCTAAAGAACAACCCAATAAATAAAATTGACATTTTGAGCATTTGCTAGCTCAAAAATAAAGAGTAATAACATTTAGTTCAATGAACTGATTAATAATGAACAAATTAATTAAGAGAAAGAAGCATATGATAATCTATGCATAAATTTAAAGAACAAGACTTAGATATAGAGCTAAGAAACAAAATCCCAACATCAAACTCATACATACTAGATTCAAGTATCAAATATCCTACCATAAGGAAGAAATCAAAATAGGACTATACTAATTAACGAGCTTCTTAATCTTAACTAAATAAAATAATCAACTTGAATATAAACTGAATAATTCAAAATATAAATTATTATATAACTAAACTATTTAATTAAAACATAATCTTTTTTATATGACTTTCAAATATTCATAAAATATACTAATTATATACATAATTATGTAAAACATATATATTATTTAAAATTTATGAAAAGTGACAAAAATATTTAAATTAACTTACAAACTATATTATTATTATTTTTTATTTTTTATTTTGAAATTTTATAAAACTAATTATTTTAAATCGTTTGAAATTGAAGAAGCTCGATGATTAATTTACATTGGGGAGGGCCAAAGTTGGGTGTCAATAATTTTATATTATATTTATTTATTTATATTATATTAAAATAAGGCCTCTTCACATTGGATGCTTACGACATTTTCAAAGAGTTGTGACTTTTTCGATGAGTTGTGATCTTTCTGAAGAGTTGTGACTTTTCTGAAGGGTTGTGACTTTTATGATAAGACACAAAAAGCACATGCCCATACTACTCTTTGTAACATCCCGCTTTATAAAGAACTAGAAAATAGAAAGAAACCGTTTTTGGAAATAATCAAATTTGGAAAGTTTGACCAAGTTAAGTATGAGTTTTGGGTCAACTTCAAACGACCATAACTCCTAGCTCAGGATGAGTGAGGTGTGCTAAAAGATATCATAGGAAATATCTTTGAATTATCTTTCCAACACCTTCGAGTTTGCACGATTTCGAGTTCGTATGAGGGAGATATGCCTATTTGAAGTTGGGCTGTCTAGATAAGGAAAGTCAAAACCGGATTTTAGAAGGGCATTATGGTCTTTTCACTACCCAATTAATTAATTCGTTTTTGGTAATTAAATTGGGGTCTCAACTAATTGGATTCAGTTTACGCTATTGAAAATAAGTTAGGGTTTTGAGAGAAGAGAAAAGAAGAGGAGAAAAGAGAAAAAGAAGCAAGGAATCACCAAGTTCTTGAAGAATTGCTTGTGGATTTCGCCAAGGGGTGATCCCTACGACGTATATGAGATCACATAGAGTTGGGTTAGTTCACCCACGTGTCAATCATGATTTTATTCAGCGAAATTATGTTCTTGAAAGTATAGAAATTGAGTTCTTGATGTATTTGTTTGAAGTTTCTATTGGGTTCTTGATTGTTGAAGTTGTTGAGAAGTTCTTGATTGAGATTCATGAAATTAGATGTCGTTTTGAGTAGATTCTTGCATATTTTGATTATGTAGTCGAATCTAAGTGTTTGTGGAAAGACCCAATTGATTCTAGAGGATTTAGAGTTGAAAAACGACCAAGAGAATTCGTCAAAAACTGGGGAACGAGGGTGGGGCGCCGCACCACTCAGAGCACCCCACATTAGAGTCTCTAGTTAGGGCCCTGGGGCGCCCCACCAGGCAGTGCGCCCCAACCCAGACTCTGTAGTTTAAGCTCTAGCGCCCCGCGCCACTCAAAGTGCCAGGGACACCAGGTTCTCTACCCTTTCCCACTTCTTTCCGTTTAAGTTCCCTTGAAACGTACCTATGTTTCCTAGTTGATTTCTACACTCTAAGGTACGTCTAAACAACATGAAATCATCCATAACATGAGATCATGAGCCTTGAATCCATAATTCAATTCAAGAAAAGTTAAGAGTCAAGTCAAGAGAAGTTCATAGAGTTTTCCAAAAGTCTTTTACAAACGTCTTAACTTTGTTTTAAAACTTGAGTTTTGAGTTGAGTAAAGAGTAAAGAGTAAAGATTGAAGTTCATTTATTCAAAAGAGTATATGGGGACTATGTATTCCCAAAAAGTAAACTGTTTTCACATTTAAACAAGAGAGGAAACTTTGATTTCCAAAAGAGCCTCTGAGCTAGTTTTTCAGTGAAGAGTAAATGCTTTCACAATTAAGCAAGAGAGGAAACTTTGATTTCCAAGAAGAGCCTTTGAGATAAGTTTTAAGCAATTATCTCATGCCACGGAAAGAAGTTATGTTTTTAAATACAAGAGCTAGTATTATATTTTGGGAGTAGTATTGAACACCGATATGGGGGAGAGTTCAGACAACTCCCAGCCCCCTTAAACCATGTAGCCATCATAGGTAGAAAATGGTCATACTTTTTAGATGATTCATTAGTGGCTTTTAGCATAGACTAGTGGATCCACTTAGTAGTCAGGTTCTATACCCTCGACAAGGTATAGGAATGGCTTGGCAGCGTGAGGCAAAATGATGTATCACCACAATAACTCTTACGTGATGGTTGTCGGTTAGAGAAACTCCCACAGAAGTATTTTGTATTCTTTTATACATTCTAGAGTTTATATTGTATCTTTGCATAAATACATATTTACTATTGTATTTCTAAATACACAGAGTTATTATCCATGTTTTAAAAGCTTTTCTCTATACTGCATTCATATTATTGCTTTATATTGAAATTAGTTAAGTTGAGCCTAGGTATGTTCTTTCAGTTCCTTTCAAGCTTATGTCTTGTTTAGTATTCCCCTCGCATGCTTGTACATTCAATGTACTAATGTCATTTGTCCTGCATCGTTGTTATGATGCAAATACAGGTAACCAGGATCAACATCCAGCGCATCGTTGATTCTAGTTGAGCTTCAGAGTTTGTTGGTGAGCCTCCTTGCTTCCGGAGGATCCCCTTTTTGTTTCTTTTTAGTAATTTTAGTTCATTAGGATGTTGTGGGTCTTGTCCCGACATTCATCTCAGTTTTAAAGGCTTCATAGATAAACAATTAATTAGTTCATTTGTCACTATCGTGTTATTGGCTTATGTTTTGAGACTTGAGTTGTCATCTTGGTTGATTGAATGTTTCTTTTAAGACATTCTAAGTTTATTTCGTGAGTTTAGCATTTGAGACTATTTCTTGTGTTTAAGTCTTCCGCTGAGTAGTAAGTCAGACCAAGGGTTCGCTTGGGGCCAGCAATGGTTCTCGAGTGCCAGTCCCGCCCAGGGTATAGGCTCGGGGCATGACAATTAAGATATGTTTCGATTATGATTAAGCTAATGCAAATGAGAATTTTGACTGTGGTTATTAAACAATTTTTTAAAAAGATTTTAATATGTAGTTTATCTTTCTACTCATATTTGCTTGACTCCGATTTGATATTTTTAAAATATTTTTTCCATTATTATATTTTATTGATATATTTTTCCTATTTATTGTTGTATTTTTATTTAAATATTCATTTATTAAAGTTAGATCTTTGAATCTTATTCAAGTCGATGTTTTTTTTTTTTATTAATACATGTGAATGATTTAAATTTACTTTAAATTTTAAATTATTTCGATATCCAATTAATATTATTCCTAATTATAATTAGAATTTATGTAAGAACATTATGATATTTTTCTTTATAGTTAGATTTTAGATTTATTATTGTTAATGCAAATGAGGATTTTGATTATTATACAAAAAAAATTTAAAATTTTTGGTGTATAGTTAATCTTTTTTCTAATTATGTTCATATTTTCTACTTCAAGTTGATATTTCATTATTATAATTTCCTTTTATAGTGTTGTATTTCATTAGCATATTTTCCTATTGAAGTTAGATTTTTGAATCTTGTTCAAGTCAATGTCTATTTAATGTTAATATATGTGAATGATTTAACTTTATTGTAATATTTTAAATTATTTAATTTGCAATTTATATTATTTATAATTATGATAAGTTATTTTTTTTGTCTATCGAGACTTAATTAATTTATGTAAGATCATCAAGATATTTTTCTATTGTGATTTAGTTTTAGATTTACTTTCTGTCAATGCCAATGAATATTTTGTTGCGTATTTGTCTTTCTACTAATTATATTCATATAAGCCAACTCTAATTTGATATTTTACTAATATATTCTTCTTTTTCATTAATGTAATTTATTGATATTTTTATCTTTGTATTTTATTAAAACATTTCCTATTAAAGTTTAATTTTTTGAATTTTATTCAAGTCAAGGTGTATTTGATGTTAATACATGTAAAATAATTCAAATTTATTTTGAATTGCAAATTAATTTAGTTTATAATTCATAACATTCCTAACTATAATCAGTTATTTTTATTGTCTTTTTTATCTTAATTATTTTAAAGAAGAATATTAAAATATTTTTTATTTTATAGTTAAGCTTTAGATTTATTTCCCTTAATGCAAATGAGAACTTTGATTTTCCTAATTATACGAAAATTCAAAAAAAGAAAAATAAAAATGATGAATAGTTTATCTTTTTTCTATTCCTATTTTAAAACTTCACTTGATATTTCATTAATATAATTTCCTTTTATATTATTGTATTTCATTAATATATTTTCCTTTTATATTATTATATTTCATTAATATATTTTCCTATTAAGTTAGATTTCAAATCTTATGCAAGTCAATGTGTATTTAATGTTAATGCATGTGAATGATTTAATTTTATTGTAAGATTTAATTATTTAATTTGCAATTTATATTATTTCTAATTATAATCAATTATTTTTTACTGTCCACCTAGGCTTGATGAATTTATGTAAAAATACTAAGTATTTTTCCATTATCATTATCATTAAGAATTAGACCTTTTATGGAGGTCTAATTCTTTTCCTTTTATTTGTTCAAATATACTATTATCAAATATTATTTTATGTTCTAAAGATTCTTCGTTTTGATGTTCTTCTTTATCTATTATTGTATATCTGTTTCAGTCATTTGTTATATTATAGAATTCATTGTCTGATTCTATTTCTATATCATTATCTATTTCATTTTCTGATATCTCATATATGCTATCTTCACTTTCTAATTCATAATCTATGTACTCTATCGGCGTATATTTTTCATCGTTTATTATTATTTCTGATATTTGTTTTTTCTTTGGATTTTTAGATAATTTACAATCTCTAGCTATGTGTCCTAATTTTCCACAATTATAACAAGTACATTCCGTTAGTTTTCTCTTTGGTCTATATGGTCTTTTGGTTTTGTAGTTTTTTACATAGTATCTTCCTCTTGGTTTTTTATATTTATAATTTGATCTGTATTTTTTATTATGTTTCTTTCTATTTTTATAATACCTATCGGTACAACCAAATTGAGGTGCTGTTTTATTTTTGCAACATGCCAAGTTTTTTACTAATATTTTATCCATTTTTATTTCTTCTTTATGTTTTTCACATAGTTCTATAAACCATCGTTGTAAGAATTTCATTCTAGCTCCTAAGGTGTCTGTTAATCCTGCTTCATTCCAACTTTTTATTACTTTTGAATTAAAAGGTTCTGGTAATTT
>JAJOOR010014241.1:0-29294 GCA_036250505.1 Solanum acaule | reverse complement strand
ATATGAGCTAAGTATATTTTGGGAGTAGTATTGAGCACCGATATGGGGATGCGAGTTCATATTAACTCAAGTCTCCATAAACCATGTAGCCATCATGGGTAGTAAAGGATCATACTTTTTAGATGACTCCTTAAGATGCTTTTAGCATATACTAGTGGATCAACTAAGTTAAGCGTTCTATATGACGACAAAGTATATGATAGTTCTGGGCGTGGGCAAGACGTTATATCACCATTTAGGCTCATAGTGGTGGTTGTCGGTTAGAGAATCTCCCACATAAACTATATTACTTTATTATATGAGTAAAGTTGGTTTGTTATTGCATTTCTTTAACGAACTAAGTTGCTTTTACTATTTTACAAAGCTTTTCATATATTGCATGTGTTTCATTGCTTTATTTGAGTTAAGTATTCATGAGTTGAGAAGAGTCAAGGTAAGTGTTTCTTTCAGAATCTTTTCAAGCCTATGTATGTTAGCATTCCAACTCACATACTTGTACATTCAATATACTGATGCCAGTTGGCCTGCATCGTATTATGATGCAAACGCAGGTAACCAGGATTAGCATCCAACGCCTCGTTGATCCAGTTTAATCATTCAGAGTCTGTTGGTGAGCCTCCTTGCATTCCTGAGGACTCTTTTATTCGCTTTCTAGTTTAGTTCATTAGGATGTTGTGGGGTTTGTCCTAACATCCATCTCAGTTGTTTAGAGGCTTCATAGACAGTTAGTAGTTCAGTTGTCTTTACATTATCATTCATATGTTGTTTAAAGGTTGAGTTGCCATTTTGGCTAAATTATTATTTCTTAAGTTATGCATGAGTTATATTTTCTTTTGTTTAAGTCTTCCGCTGAGTTAAGTAAGCCAGGCCAAGGGTTCGCTTGGGGCCAGCAATAGTCTTCGAGTGCCAGCCACGTCTAAGGTGTAGGCTCGGGGCATGACATCTTTCACCAGTTGCCACACCAGTGATGGAGCAATCTAGCGGCTGTCGGAAAGTAAGAAGAGGAATAAGTATGGTGAATATCTGACAAAAAAGGTGGGTACAAAATATAGCAATCAAAAAAATCAAATTTAGGAGAAAATGAAAAATCGACCTTGGATAATCGTGTGGTTGGACTGAGAAATGGGATAAGAAGGACGACGACTAAGGAATAGCAGGTGAATCAGAATGTTATGTTCAATCTGGAATTTTTAACCTCAGACTTAAATGGAAGCGCTTTCTTTAGTTTGTGCCACACCATTAACATTCTTTTTTCTTTCTTCAGAGAAAGATGAGAAGCAAAGTGAGAAAGAGTGCAAATGAATGAGTTTTTTTTTTGGTAAATCAAATGTTGATGACTTTGGTATATAGTATGAGAAGTAGAGTTTGAGTGATAAATAGAGATATAATTGAGTAATTTTAGAGATAGTTTTACTTTAATATTAGTAGTGCACGTCTTTTTAAAATTTTATTAAGGTGTCATTGTGTTTAATGATTTAAAGAAGAGGATTGAAATATTAATTAAGTTTTTTCTTCAGTAAACATTAAAGTATGTATATATACTTGATGCGTGTAACACGTGCATTACACGCGTATGACAATCTTGCTCTGATTAATTAAAAAAATAAGTTATATGTATTTTAAAAAATAATTATATTCATTTACTCTTGAATTGCAATATTATATTAGGGAAGGTAGTTATTTCAAATAAATATAAAAAAGAGAATCTCGACAACCTCTTTTAATAATACCCTCTTACGAGTCCAAAGAGTCGTATTAATCTTTTCGACTTTAGTAAGAAGATCTTTAACACATCAGACTCATATAAAATTTGCAACAAAATGTTGCCCTGGAATTGCCCTGTCCTACCCCGCCCTTCCCTGCCCCCTTTATTTTGGTATCGTAATCAAAACTACAAATGAAAGATACTAAAGTAAGAACAAGAATTGAATTTCACTTAGAATAAATAAGACAATTTTTAGTTGGTCTTTCGCCAGCTGCCACACCAGCGATGAAGCAATCTAGCGGCTGTCGGAAAGTAAGAAGAGGAATAAGTATAGTGAATATCCGACAAATAAAGTGGGTACGAAAATTAGCAATAAAAAAAAATCAAATTTAGGAGAAAATGAATAACGGACCTTGGATAATCGTGTGGTAGGATAGAGAAATGGGATAAGAAGGACGACGACTAAGTAATAGCAGGTGAATCAGAGTGTTACGTTCAATCTTAAATTTTTAACCTTAGACTTAAATGGAAGTGGCTTCTTCAATTTGTGCCACACCATTAACATTCTTCTCTTTCTTCAGAGAAAGATGAGAAGCAAAGTGAGAAATAGTGCAAATGAATGAGTTTTTTTTTGGTGAAATCAAATGTTGATAACTTTGGTATATATAGTGAGAAGTGGAGTTTGGGTGATAAATAGATATATAATTGAGTAATTTTAGAGATAGTTTAACTTTAATATTAGTAGTGCACGTCGTTTTAAAATTTTATTAAGGTGTCATTGGGTTTAATAATTTAAAGAAGGGGATTGAAATGTTAATTAATTTTTTTTCTTCATTAAACATTGAAGAATGTATATATACTTGACACATGTGTTACACGCGTATGACAATCTTGCTCTGATTAATAAAAATATTAAGTTATCTATACTTTTATAAAAAATAATAATTATATTCATCTACTCTTGAATTGCAATATTATATTAGGGAAGGTAGTTATTTCAAATAAATATCAAAAAGAGAATCTCGACAACCTCTTTTAATAATACCCTCTTACGAGTCCAAAGAGTCGTATTAATCTTTTCGACTTTAGTAAGAAGAGCTTTAACACATCAGACTCATATAAAATTTGCAACAAAACGTTGCCCTGAAACTGCCCTGTCCTACCCCGCCCTTCCCTTCCCCTTTTATTTTGATATCGTAATCAAAACTACAAATGAAAGATACTAAAGTAAGAACAAGAATTGAATTTCCCTTATAATAAAGAACACAATTTTTAGTTGGTCTTTCGCCAGCTGCCACACCAGCGATGAAGCAATCTAGCGGCTGTCGGAAAGTAAGAAGAGGAATAAGTATAGTGAATATCCGACAAAAAAAGTGGGTACGAAAAATAGAAATAAAAAAAATCAAATTTAGGAGAAAATAATAAACGGACCTTGGATAATCGTGTGGTAGGACTAAGAAATGGGATAAGAAGGATGATGACTAAGGAATAGCAGGTGAATCAGAATGTTACGTTCAATCTTAAATTTTTAACCTTAGACTTAAATGGGCTTGCCTTCTTCAGTGTGTGCCACACCATTAACATTCTTTTTTCTTTCTTCAGAGAAAGATGAGAAGCAAAGTGAGAAAGAGTGCAAATGAATGAGTTTTTTTTTGGTGAAATCAAATGTTGATAACTTTGGTATATATAGTGAGAAGTGGAGTTTGAGTGATAAATAGAGATATAATTGAGTAATTTTAGAGATAGTTTAACTTTAATATTAGTAGTGCACATCGTTTTAAAATTTTATTAAGGTGTAATTGGGTTTAATAATTTATAGAAGAGGATTGAAAGTTAATTAATTTTTTTCTTTAGTAAACATTGAAGTATGTATATATATTTGACATGTGTGTTACACGCCTATGACAATCTTTCTCTGATTAATTAAAAAATTAAGTTATCTATATTTTAAAAAATAATAATTATATTCATCTACTCTTGAATTGCAATATTATATTAGGGAAGGTAGTTATTTCAAATAAATATCAAAAAGAGAATCTCGACAACCTCTTTTAATAATACCCTCTTACGAGTCCAAAGAGTCGTATTAATCTTTTCGACTTTAGTAAGAAGAGCGTTAACACATCAGACTCATAGAAAATTTGCAACAAAATGTTGCCCTGTCCTACCCCGCCCATCCTTGCCCTTTTTCTTTTGGTATCGTAATCAAAACTACAAATAAAAGATACTTAAGTAAGAAAAAGAATTGAATTTCACTTAGAATAAAGAACACAATTTTTAGTTGGTCTTTCGCCAGCTACCACAACCAGTGATGGAACAATCTAGCGGTTGTTGGAAAGTAAGAAGAGGAATAAGTATAGTGAATATCCGACAAAAAAAGTGGGTATGAAAAATAGCAATAAAAAAAATCAAATTTAGGGGAAAATGAAAAATGAACCTTGGATAATCGTTTGGTAGGACTGAGAAATGAGATAAGAAGGACGACGACTAAGGAATAGCAGGTGAATCAGAATGTTACTTTCAATCTGGAATTTTTAACTTTAGACTTAAATGGAAGCGCCTTCTTCAGTTTGTGCCACACCATTAACATTCTTTTTTCTTTCTTCAGAGAAAAATGAGAAGCAAAGTGAGAAAGAGTGCAAATGAATGAGTTTTTTTTTTTGTGAAATCAAAAGTTGATGACTTTTTTTATATATAGTGAGAAGTGAAGTTTGGGTGATAAATAGAGTTAGAATTGAGTAATTTTAGAGATAGTTTAACTTTAATATTAGTAGTGCACATCTTTTTAAAATTTTATTAAGGTGTCATTGGGTTTAATACTTTAAAGAAGAGGATTAAAATATCAATTAATTTTTTTCTTCAGTAAACATTGAAGTATGTATATATAATCGACACGTGTGTTACACGCGTATGGCAATCTTGCTCTGATTAATTAAAAAATTAAGTTATATGTATTTTGATAAAAAATAATAATTATATTCATCTACTATTGGATTGCAATATTATATTAGGGAAGATATTTATTTCAAATAAATATCAAAAAGAGAATCTCAAAAACCTCTTTTAATAATACCCTCTTACGAGTGCAAAGAGTCGTATTAATCTTTTCGACTTTAGTAAGAAGAGCTTTAACACATCAGACTCAAAGCAAATTTGCAACAAAACGTTACCTTGGAACTTCCCTGTCCTACCTTGCCCTTTCCTGCCCCTCCTATTTTGGTATCGTAATCAAAACTACAAATGAAAGATACTTAAGTTAGAACAAAAATTGAATTTCACTTAGAATAAATAACACAATTTTTAGTTGGTCTTTCGCCAGCTGCCACACCAATGATGGAGCAATCTAGCGGCTATCGGAAAGTAAGAAAAGGAATAAGTATGGTGAATATTTGACAAAAAAGGTGGGTACGAAAAATAGCAATAAAAAAAATCAAATTTAGGAGAAAATGAAAAACGCACCTTGTATAATCGTGTGGTTGGACTGAGAAATGGGATAAGAAGGACGACGACTAAGGAATAGAAGGTGAATCAGAATGTTATGTTCAATTTGAAATTTTTAACCTTATACTTAAATGGAAGCGGCTTCTTTAGTTTGTGCAACACCATTAACATTCTTTTTTCTTTCTTCAGAGAAAGATGAGAAGCAAAGTGAGAAAGAGTGCAAATGAAAGAGGTTTTTTTTTTTTTTTTTTGTGAAAGCAAATGTTGATGACTTTTGTATATATAGTGTGAAGTGGATTTTAGGTGATAAATAGAGATAGAATTAAGTAATTTTAGAGATAGTTTAACTTTAATATTAGTAGTGCACGTCTTTTTAAAATTTTATTATGGTGTCATTGTGTTTAATAATTTAAAGAAGAGGATTGAAATATCAATTAATATTTTTCTTCAGTAAACATTGAAGTATGTATATATACTTGACACGTGCGTTACACACATATGACAATCTTGCTCTGATTAATTAAAAAAATGAGTTATATGTATTTTTATAAAAAAAAAAAATTATATTCATTTACTCTTGGATTGCAATATTATATTAGAGAAGGTATTTATTTCAAATAATTATCAAAAAGAGAATCTCGACAACCTCTTTTAATAATACCCTCTTACGAGTCCAAAGAGCAATATTAATCTTTTCGATTTTAATAAGAAGAGCTTTAACACATCAGACTCATAGCAAATTTGCAACAAAACGTTGCCCTGTCCTACCCCGCCCTTCCCTGCCCCTCCTCTTTTGGTATCATAATCAAAACTACAAATGAAAGATACTTAAGTAAGAACAAGAATTGAATTTCACTTAGAATAAAGAACACAATTTTTAGTTGGTCTTTTGCCAGCTGCCACACCAGTGATGGAGCAATCTAGCGGTTGTCGGAATGTAAGAAGAGGAATAAGTATGGTGAATATCCGACAAAAAGGTGGGTACGAAAAATAACAATCAAAAATATCAAATTTAGGAGAAAATGAAAAACGGACCTTGGATAATCGTGTGGTTGGACTAAGGAATAACAGGTGAATCAGAATGTTATGTTCAATCTGTAATTTTTAACCTTAGATTTAAATGGAAGCGTCTTCTTCAGTTTGTACCACACCATTAACATTCTTTTTTTTTTCTTCATAAAAAGATGAGAAGCGAAGTGAGAGAGTGCAAATGAATGAGTTTTATTTTGTGAAATCGAATGTTGATAACTTCTGTATATATAGTGAGAAGTGGAGTTTGGGTGATAAATAGAGATGAGATTGAGTAATTTTAGAAATAGTTTAACTTTAATATTAGTATTGCACATCTTTTAAATTTTTATTATGGTGTCATTGGGTTTAATAATTTAAAAAGAAGATTGAAAAATCAATAAATTTTTTTCTTCAGTAAAAATTTAAGTATGCATATATACTTGACACGTGCATTACACGTGTATGCCAGTCTTGCTCTAATTAAGAAAAAAATTAAGTTATATGCAGTTCTATAAAAAAGAATTATATTCATCTACTCTTGGGTTGCAATATTATACTAGGGAAGGTATTTATTTCAAAGAAATATCAAAAAAAAAAATCTGGACACCCTCTTTTAATAACACCCTCTTATAAGTCTGTAGAGTCGTTTTAATCTTTTCGACTTTAATAAGAGGAGCTTTGACACATCAGCCTCATCAAAAATTTGCAACAAAACGTTTATCTGGAACTGTCCTATCCTACCCCGCCCTTCCTTGCCCCTCCTCATTTGCTATCGTAATCAAAACTACAAATGAAAGATACTTAAGTAAAAAACAAGAATTGAATTTCACTTAGAAAGAACACAATTTTTCCTGGTCTTTCGCCGGCTGCCACTCCTAGTGATGGAGCAATCTAGCGGCTGCCGGAAAGTAAGAAGAGGAACAAGTATGGAGAATATCTGGTAAAAAAGGTGGGTACGAAAAATAACAAACAAAAAAAAAAATTTAAGAGAAAATAAAAAATGAACCTTGAATAATCGTGTGGTGGGGCTGGAAAATGGGACAAGAAGAACGGCGACAAAGGAATACCAAGTGAATTTGAATGTAATTTTCAATTTGGGAATTTTTAACCTTAGGCTTAAATGAGAGCGCCTTCTTCAGTTTGTGCCAAACCATTAACATTTTTTTTCTTTTTCTTTAGAGAAAGATGTGAAGCAAAGAGAGAAAGAGTGCAAATGAATGTGTTTTTTGTGAAATTGAAGGTTAGTGACTTCTGTATATATAGTTAGAAGTTGAGTTTGAGTGATAAATAGAGACGTGATTGAGTAATTTTAGAGATAGTTTAACTTTAATATTAGTAGTGCACATCTTTTAAAATTTTATTAAGGTGTCATTGGATTCACAATTTTAAAGAAGAGCTTTAAAAATATCAATTAATTTTTTTCTTTTGTAAAAAATTAAGTATATATGTATATACTTTACACGTGTGTTGCACGTGTATGCCAATCTAGCTTCGATTAGAAAAAAAGTTATACTTATTCAGTTTTATAGAAAAAAAAATATTTTCATCATCTACTCTTGGGGTGCAATATTATACGAGGAAGATATTTATTTCATTAAAATATTAAAAAAATAATTTAGACGGTTATTGGTGAATAAGTTTGTTACTATTTGGTGAGTGATTAGGCAATATCCCTTTTATCTCTTTAGTGAACTTTGGATTTCCCTTGTTATGGACTTTATGAGTTCAATCTTTTGTGTTATCCATTCTTTCTTCTAGTTTTTATTTCTCCCTTGTCTAATTTTTTCGTGTTATACTTTTTTTTTATTATCTTGTCTTGTTTCTTTACTTGTGTAGTTTATTTGCTCCTACATATTTGAGTTTGTATAAATTTGTAGCTAAACATGTTTGGGGCCTTCAATTTTTTGGGAGTCCTTTGCTACAAAAAAATGAATCAGCTCGTCAAGTTAGTTAGCTTTGTCATATAAGCAGTTAGTTATGGGTTCTGTTGAATTAGTTTAAAAACAGTTAGCAAACAAGATTCTTTCTCATTTTTATAAAAAACATTGTATCATTACAGATTGAATTGTTAATTCAATATATTGCAAATTACTATTGAAATTCTCTTCTTCATCTTGTATCTCTTCTCCCATCTTATATAGCTAAATAACTCGAACTATACCATTAAGCTCCTAAAAACTTGGATTCTATCGTGAATCCTTGTCTTTTAAATATTACTCCCCTTCTTAGGAGTCTAAGGACCCATATAATTTGTCTTATTGGATTTAGCAATAAGAGCTTTGACACATCGGCCTCATTGCAAATTTGCAACAAAACTTGGTTGAGAGCTCTACACAACCTAAAATTTACTCTTTTATATTCTTTGGCATGTAAGAAATTTTCTTTTATATTCGAGCGAACCCTAAAGGACAAGGAAATAACGTTTTACTGAATCTAAGGTACCAACCAAAGAAGGGATAATACAATGGAAAAAACGGAGTAACATGAGTGTCCAGAGTCTCAAGCCAGATAGAGAAAAGGGTAGACATGGATAAAGTTGTATGATAGTTCAATTGCTCCATGCCTTTTATTGCATAGTGTATAGAAAACATAATACAACTCATTTGAGCCTAATGCGCAATCAAATTCAACATGAAGCCAAGTTGTTCTTGTAAATAAGGAGTTTGTTGGAGATGAAGCTTTATTCGATGACATTACATCAAATGGATTAGATTTTGTAGAAACTTGAGTAGCGTCAGTTCCAAATCTCTAGCACTAAGCCAAGTTCAAAGCCTTCCCTCACTCGCTAAGTTTTTCTATGAAATCATTCAAACTAGCATAACTCTTCGAATACGAAGATTTAGGTGGCCCATGACCAACTAAATTAAAGGTATATCATCCTTTTGCCAACTCTATCAAGTTTGCATCATTTTGAGTTCATAGTAAAAAGTTATGACCATTCTACTACAAAATTGTCAGTGTGAGAATTCTATCCAGGTTCCACGAACTGGCAACTACGGGTCATGAAACCTACTCTTGGAATTTAATTAGAGGATCGAAATTTGCACCTGAACTCCACGGATCCAATCCACGAACCGTGGATCATTTTATGGGCCGTAAAAGCGTTCGTAGACCCTGCATGTTATCTCTATATCATGTATAAGTTGTATATCAAAGTTTCAGATTTCATTAAAACGCTATTTTAGGTTTTTTTTCTCAGTTTCACCCCTTGGTCGACCCCAACAGCCCCAAAAGTTTTCTTCAACCCTATTAAGAGCCCGTTTGGATTAACTTTAAAAAAGTTACTTTCTAAAAAGTCCAACTTAAATAAATTATAAGTTAAAAAATGAAAAGTAAGAGAGCACCTACTTTTAACTTTTTTCAAGTCATTATCTTTTAAATTTATTGTAAGTTATTTTTAACTTCGCCAAACACTCCCAAAAACTAAAAATGACTTTAAAATAGGTTTGACTAACTTTTAAGCCAATCCAAACATGCTCTAAGTCTTGCTAAATCAAGAACTCCATTCTAGGGTTCAAGACTTGATTTCTAAGCAAGTACATCAAGATTTCTTCCTTCCAAATCAAGGATTTTCAAGAAACGAATCCAAGATTTTCAAGAATATATTTCTTGATAATTTTTTATCAAGTTAGGATTCTTTTTCAAGATTCATGGAGCGTTTAAGGTATGTAAAACAATCATAGTGAGGAACTAAGCTCTTCCTCATGCCATACATATACCGTTCTAATTAGCAAAACTAGGGGTTTTCACCTTTAAGCTTTAAATTCAACTATTCTACCAAGGTTTTCCCTTTCAGATATGTGAGATTTCATTAATGAGTATCCCTTCACCCATTGAGTCCTAAAGAAACCTCAAGTTCTTAAGTTTATCATTTCTATAAAACTAGCGGTTTTATGATCTTGATGGGTTTCAATGTAAATTAGTTCTTCTTCATGATTAGCCTTTAATTGCAGGTTTTACTTATGAATCTCATGTTTTCAAATGATATTTCATGAACCCTTATCCATAAATTCCATTTTCTATGGCCCTAGTGATTCACGGTTGAGATATCGACCTTTGTTCGACGGTTTTGGGTTGGATTTGGTTCATGCTTGTAGTGTTGTATTTATTACCTTGGTGTAGACGTCGTTGAATGGTGGCTTTATGATGACAGTTTGGTGTAGGATACTTTATTAACGTTTCAAGGACACTTAATCCAGTTCTAAGTGTTAATGATCGTTAGTCAGTATATAACCTAACCAATTGAGTTGGGGTCGATCCCACAGAGAGTAGCTTTCTTTGAATTCAAATATGAAGGTATGATGATGAACTTTACAACTGAGCATCACACACTTAAGAGTTTAGTAATCAAGTTTTCAGGATGTCATTACCAACACACTTCAAAGTATTAATAAGAAACAATCAAATAACTAGCAAACACTTGGGGGATTGACTAACCAACTGCCGAATTCAACTTAATGGGTGTAAATCATTACCGATAATGCTAATCCGTTGCGGGTAGAATGGACTATAAGTAAAACAACTTTCTCTCGAACAATTGCCTTATTTCCATTGAGTTCTCTCGAACCTCAACACCGTCCTTAAGCTAACCATCCCACGTTCTCATCAAACCCACTCTTTCGAGTTGGATACAAAGGTTGGGTCTTGGGTTTCACTTTCTCAAGCTAAAATCGTCAAGACCCACTACTAAGGATGCCAAAATACTATGTTGGTTCTGCACTTCTCTCTCGAGCAAGCACAAAACTCTGAAATTTATCACACCAAATATGCAATAATGACATTAAACCACCATAATAATTTAAACCCACTTTAGATTAGCACTCCAAATCACTAATTGATAACACCCATTTAGTAGAAGGCAACAATTGGTCACATTGTCAAACCCCCAAGGATATGGTTTTAGCCAATCATGATGAAAAGATGAAAATCAACACCTGCCACGTTTTCCATAGCTGGGTAAATGAAATTCGGAAGTTAAAATCAACTACAATCTTCTCTATTACAAAATTTCAATGAAAAACCTTGCTAAAAATCACTTTAAAGCCACAATGGTAGTGTTTTTACTCTAAATCTTTTGTTCCTCACGTTTCTGAATGCCTTCTCTCTCATTCAAAAATTAATTTATGCAAATCTAATGTGTGGCTGTTTGGGACCAATCGATGATGTAAGTCAGGCTTCGCCGACCATTTGGCGACTCGCCGATTTCTCTTCGTCTCGCCTTCATTTTTCACCTTTTCTTAGTCCAACCACTATAACTTTAGGCAAGCTAGATCGGGATCACCGAGTGATTACGCGACGCGCCGTTTTTCCTTTCTTCTCTCCCATTAGCACTTGTCTGGATCTCCATTAGTACTTTTGGCGACCTGGTCATCCATCATCGAAGCGATCGGCGACACATCGAGTGGAACTGCTGCTCGCCGAGGCTACCCCTAATTCAGCCTTTGCATTATGTAACTTTAGGCGGTAGAGTGGCAAGTCGCCGAGTGACATCGGCGATCGTCAGGCTTGTTTTTCCCTTCTGTTTTTCGCTCGTGTTGTCTCTATTGCCCATTTTTGTCCTAGCATTGTTCCTCAATCCATGTATCTGGAAATCAATGGTTTTACATCAGTTCTTGACACAAAATAAGCATTTTAGGACACTAAATCTATCCAAATAAAACCTTAAATGTGTCCAAATCTTGGACTCATCAACACCCCCAAGTTAAACTTTTGCTTGTCCTGAAGTAAAACTCAAGTTCAGCAGTTCAAAAAGGATGCCTCAAATAGTGCTACACAAGACTCAATCATGAATGTACACATAAAGACTCAACTTACTCATGCAAGGATCAATTTTGCACTCAAAGATTCAAGTTGTGACTCACTATTATCAAAGATTCTCAAGTTCAAGCTCAACAAAGGTACTCAAATGCCCTCACACAAAGAATGATTCCATATTCACACAATGGTTCAACAATTTATAGTTCCAGAATCACAACAACTCTCACACTCACAAAGATGAACACATGCATGACTTCACTCATAGGCTTGCCCTTATTTTCCAACCAACCTTCGTTTCAGCTCACTCAAATCAAAAAGGTCTTTTCAAGGCTTGTAACGGGGCTGAGTGTAAAGGTATGGTCATTTAGGCTCAGTGGCTGCTATCTCCATGAAATGTGGTGTGAACGACACTTCTTTTCCTTTTCTTCTTCATTCTCATTCATGCTCAAGATCGACCCCATTATTCATTTTCCATGAAACTTTGGACAACCCATTTCTTTTTGCAACTTTATTTCAAAACTTTTTCATTCTTTTTTTTTTGTATGGAGGGGTTCTATCTTTTTCAAAACCATGGGTAGAGGGGAATTCTTTCACATTTCTTGATTTACCTTCTCTTTTCACTAGACCCCCAACTTAGGCTTTTGGCCTAAGTTGGCTATTCAAACAAACCACATCTCATGAGGATTAAGGGTGAAGAGATAAAGAAAGGTCACAATTTCATCAAGTTTCTTTCAAGAAAAGGATAAGGCTCAAAGGGTGTTCAAGCAAAGATCACACACTCACAAGGTATGTCACAAAAGAGGTATAATGTCAAATTGTTTCACTCTTTAAAATTATTGCCTAAGATCATTTCAAGAGCTCACATCACTTGGTCAACTAGACCAACGGGGACAATTCTAGGTGTCATCACACATGGTTCAAGGTAAGCATAGCACACAAGGCATTGACACTAATGTCAAACAAGACTCCACACTTTCGCTAGTATGCAATGTTCATCACAAGAGACTCAATTTGATAATCGGCTAGTCACAACGAGATGCAAAAAGTTCACATATTGCCTATGCAACTTCATTGGCCTCATCGTAGTCGCACAATCATGTTTGTTCGATTTAGAGCACTATTCAAGTCATCGGTATTGATCACAACCGACACTCAAATTTGCACAAGAACAACCACAATTAACTACAGAAGAGGTGACAAAATGGGTCCAAGAACACAGAGGAATTCATTGACCAAGCACACACCCCCACCAAAAGCATTCCACATTGTCCCCAATGTGAGTAGAGAACGGACACTCCCGCAAATAAAACAAGAATAAAAATGAAAACTAGCAATTAAAGATAAAATTCTAGTATGTAAACATGCAGGGCAAGGTGACAAGGAATCTTCACTAAGCACCTAGTTGGTGAGAAAATGAACCAGTCGCCGAATGCTTCGGCGGTGCGCCCAATGAGCTGAATATCGCCTTTAGTTCCAGTGGGTGACACTCTCAGAAAGGGGAAAATCGGTGGAGATGCAGGAAGTCGCCAAACAGGTCGGCGATTCGCAAAATGGACTTGGAAAATTGGGTCGCTGAAGCACACCGGTGATTCGCCGAGTGATGAAGGTCTCTCGCCGAATGTTCCATAATCTCAGCCCCATTTTGAAGTCCATATGGAGGACTAAGTCGTGCTCGTTGAATGGGTTCGATGATCCACCAATAGCATCTTCTTCTCGCACAATATCATGCACCTGCAAAATCAACACACATTATTTAAAACACTAACACTTTGGTTGCCTCCCAAGAAGTGCCTTATTTAACATTGCGGCACGACGTAGAGATGCTTTCAAGCATTCTCCAGGTACACCACCTCAATCAGAGAAATCTATTGGCACTCGCAAAAGTATAACTTCAGGCGTTGCCCATTCACCTTAAATGCAGGTCCTTCTTGACCTTCAATTTCAATGGCACCATTTGTGAATATTCGTGTCACTCTAAACGGGCATGCCTATTTAGACTTGAGCTTTCCTAAAAAGAGTCTAAGTCGAGAGTTGTATAGTAACACCCAGTCTCCCACTCTGAACTGCTCTTAAGGATTTTAAAATCATGCCATTTCTTCATCTTTTCCTTGTAAAGGGCTGAATTTTCATAAGGTTTGAACCTGAACTCGTCCAACTCATTTAATTGCTCTACTCTCTCTTTTGAAGTCTTTGACCAGTCCAGATTTAGAGCTTTCAATGTCCACTATGCTTTGTGTTCCAATTCAACTGGTAGATGGCAAGATTTATCAAAAACTAGCTGATACAGAGACATACCGATTGGTGTTTTGTAAGCAGTACGATACGCCCATAGTTCATTATCAAACTTTCGAGACCAATCAGTCATATTAGCATTCACTGTCTTGGCCAAGATGCTTTGATCTCCCGGTTTGACACTTCAACTTGGCCGCTTGTTTGGGGATGATACATAGTTGCTACTCTGTGTTTCACTCCATACTTACTTAATGCGGCTGAGAACCACTTGTTGCAAAAGTGGGATCCCCCATCACTAATAATAGCCCGAGGAGTGCCAAATCTTGCAAAGTTGTAGCGTTTTAGGAATTGAACAACACTTTTCCCTTAATTATTTGGGAGTGTAATAGCCTCCACCCATTTAAGAACATAATCTACGGCCACCAAGATATATTTATTACCAAACGAACTCATAAATGGGCCCATGAAATCTATTCCCCAAACATCAAACAACTCGACTTCTAAAGTGGGCGTAAGAGGCAACTCGTGTCTTTTGGACACTCCACCTTGTTTCTGACATTGAGTGCACTTCTTCACAAACTAATGAGCATATTCGTAGAGAGACGGCCAGTAGTACCCACTTTGTAGAACTTTAGCAGATGTACGTACACCACCATGATGACCCCCAACCGGTGAAGCATGACAAGTATGGAGAATTTCGATAGTTTCTTATTCCGAAACACATCTCCTAATGATATGGTCTGCACACTCTCTAAATAAATATGGTTCATCCCAAAAATACTTCTTAACATCGAACAAGAACCTCTTTTGTTTATAGAAGTTCAGCCCGTCCGGCATTAATCCACACAGTACGTAATTGGCAAAATCAGCATACCAAGGAGGTTGTTTGAAAGTTACCGTGAATACCTGTTCATCGGGAAAAACATCATTTATGTCGATCTCCAGCTCGTCATTTTCCTTGCCTTCCAATCTTGATAAGTGGTCAGCCACCTGATTTTCACAACCTCTCCTATCTTTGACCTCAAAGTCAAATTCTTGCAGTAAAAGCACCCACCTTATCAATATTGACTTGTCATCCTTCTTTGCCATCAGATAACGTAGTGCAGTATGATCAGTGTGAATAATCACTTTATTACCTAGCAAGTATGCTCGGAACTTCTCAAACGCATAGGCTACTGCAAGTAACTCTTGTTTAGTAACTGTATAGTTACGTTGAGCACTGTTTAGTGTTTTGCTTGGTAGTAGATGGGGTGAAAAAGTTTGTTGCATTTTTTCCCCAATACAACACCTAATGCCGTGCCGCTTGCATCACACATCACTTTAAAAGATTCTGACCAATTAGGGCTAATGATGATTGGAGTGGAAACCAATTTTTCTTTCAAGCACTTAAAAGCCACCATGCAAGCATCATCAAAGTGGAATTTCACCTCCTTCTCTAAGAGTTTGCATAGAGGATGTGCAATATTTGAGAAGTCCTTGATGAACCTTCGGTAAAAGCCGGCATGTCCCAAGAAACTACGAACACTCTTCACCAAAATTGGGGTGGTAACTTCTCAATCACTTCAATCTTTGCTTTATCAACCTCCAGCCCTTTTTGCGACACTTTGTGACCAATAACTATACCTTCCTTAACCATGAAATGGAAATTTTCCCAATTTAGGACCAAATTTGTCTCCACACATCTTTGGAGAACTTGTCTTAAGTGCTCTAAACATGCTTCAAAAGTGTCACCCACAACCGAGAAGTCATCCATAAATACTTCCATTGAATCCTCCACCATGTCAGCAAAATTAGATAACATGCAACATTGAAATGTAGCCGGAGCATTACATAATCCAAACGGCATCCGTTTGAAGGCAAAAGTACCATATGGGCAAGTGGAGGTTGTTTTCTCTTGGTCTTCCGGAGAAATGAAGATTTGGTTATAACCAGAATACACATCCAAAAAGTAATACCAACCTCTATCGGAGAGTCGATTAAGCATTTGATCCATGAAAGGCATGGGAAAGTGATCCTTTTCAGTCCACAAATTTAACTTCCTGTAATCCATGCATACTCTCTACCCGGTCACCGGTCTCATAGATACAAGCTCCCCTTTTTCATTTGGGACTACTGTGATGCCTCCCTTTTTTGATACACATTGTACCAGACTTACCCATTTGCTATCCGCAATAAGGTAGATCACACCTGCATCCAACCACTTTATTATCTCCTTTTTCACCACCTCTTGCTTCGGTGGGTTCAATCTCTAGTGATGTTCAACACTTGGCTTACAATCATTATCAAGCTGAATTTTGTGAGTGCAAATACCAGGAGGAATGCCCACTATGTCAGCGATAGTCCAACCTATAGCTGTGATATTCCTCCACAACACCTCAAGGAGAAATTTTATCTGCCATTCAAGTAAGTCATTTGAAATGATCACCGGTAAGGTGTTATTTGCCCCCAAGAAAGCATATCAGAGATGGGAGGGAACTACTTTCAACTCCAGATTTGGTCGTTCTTCTGTTGATGGCATTGCGGGAGGACTTTCTCAATTTTTTAAATCAATGTCCAACTTCAATGGAGTCTTTGAATATCCCCCCCCCTAAGCCTGAGAGAGCTGCTACTACTTCTTCATAGCCTTGAACTTCGAACTCATCATAGTTAGCAAGCACGACTTCAAGTGGCTCACTCATACACATCAAATGGCTCACACTAGCCACCGTTTCATCAATAACATCAACAGTGAAGACCCCGTGAATATCACTTGGGTGTTTCATTGACTTACACACATTAAAGGTTACTTCATCTTCGTTCACCTGAAACTTCAATTCTCCGCTTTCAACATCTACCAACGCTCTTCCGATTCCAAGAATGGTCTTTCCAAAATGATGGAAATTTCAGCATCTATTTCACAATCGAGAATGACAAAATCAGCCGGGAAGATAAATCGGTCAACCTTTACCAAGATGTCATATAGTATCCCCACAAGATGTTTAATTGATCGGTCCGCCATCAAGAGTCTCATTGTTGTGGCCTTCGGTTACCCCAACCCAAGTTGTTTATAGATCGCATATGGAATTAGGTTGATGCTTGCTCCCAAATCACATAGAGCTTTAGCAAATTGGAGCATGCCGATGGTGCAAGGAATGGTGAACGCTCCGGGATTTTCTCTCTTTTTGATCAGCTCCTTAGTCATAATTGCACCACAACTATGGGAAACTTCGATTGTCTCAAAATACAAATACCTTTTCTTTGTGATCAACTCCTTCATAAACTTGGCATATCCCGGCATTTCCAACAATGCTTCCACTAGAGGGAGATTAATTGATAATGTCTTGAACACCGATAAAAACTTCTAGAACTTCTCATCCTCATTCTTCTTCTTTAGATGTTGGGGAAATGATGGAGATATTTTGGGTAAAGGTTGCATAACTTTAGGGCTTTGATTGTGTTTCTCCATACTTTTTTGTGGTCTTTTGGCAATGCTTTGATGGATAGGTGCCTCTTCTTCCTCCATCCCTTTATCTTCTTCACGCATTTGAGCTTCTTCATTGCCCGACGCATTGCCTATTGCTACCTTTCCACTACGAGTAACCATAACTAGCTCTCTATCATCATCCTCAATTATCATTTTTTGTCTCAATTATGTTGAAAGTAAACTCAACTGACCTTCAAGTATCTTGATAGTATCTGCGTGAGAGTTCACTTTATTGTTCAATGATGAAAAGTCAACTTTCATCCCTTTCAACAAATCATCCGAACCTTCAACTTTATCAAGGATGCGAGAAAGCAAATCATTCACCCGAGGACTACTTGCACTCCCTTTCGATTTTTGGCTCTCACTCGAGTGAGTGTGGTCCTTTTCATAGTAATCCTCCCTTTTCCAATAATCACTTTACTCAGCCAAATCTTGATAGTATCTCCTTTGCTATTCCCCCTTGTGATAGTTCCAACCTTGATTCCCACCTCGCTGTAAATAGTGTGGGTGGAAGCCCTCCTCGTATCTCTTGGAGTTCCAACCTTGATTCTCCCTCGATTTTGAATAGCTCGAGGAAGAACCCTCCTCAACTCTAAACACTCCACTTATCCCCTTGGGTTTTCCCACATTCTCCATCATATGTTCTTGTAAAAGCTCCATTTGGGTCAACATTTTATTGATGTTTGCATCCCTTTCTCTTTCCTTATCAAGTTGTTCTTGTGTCATTCTAAAACAAAAAGGAGAGACTTGATCCTTTTGAGTGTACCAAGCTTTATTTATCTTTGTCATGTAATCAAGAAGAAATGAAGCCACCTCAAATGATTGTAACACTATTCCCCCTCGTACAAATTTATCAGCCACACCTTTATTAACCGAATCAAGACTCTGATAAAATATTGGAGTAGAAAATCATTTGGTAGCCCGTGAGATGGGGTCGATCCCATAGAGAGTAGCTTTCTTTGAATTAAAAAATGAAGGTATGATGATGAACCTTACAACTGAGCAACACACACTTAAGAGTTTAGTAATCAAGTTTTCAGGATGTCGTTACCAACACACTTCAAAGTTTTAATAAGAAACAATCAAATAACTAGCAAACACTTGGGGTATTGACTAACCAACTGCCGAATTCAACTTAATGGGTGTAAATCATTACCGATAATGCTAATCCGTTGCGGGTAGAATGGACTATAAGTAAAACAACTTTCTCTCATACAATTGCCTTATTTCCATTGAGTTCTCTCGAACCTCAACACCGTCCTTAACCTAACCATCCCACATTCTCATCAAACCCACTCTTTCGAGATGGATACAAAGATTGGGTCTTGGGTTTCATTTTGTCAAGCTGAAACAGTCAAAACCCACTACTAAGGATACCAAAATACTACGTTGGTTCTGTACTTCTCTCTTGAGCAAGCACAAAACTCTGAAATCTATCACACCAAAGATGCAATCATGACATTAAACCACCATAATAATTTAGACCCACTTCAGATTAGCACTCCAAATCACTAATTGATAACACCCATTTAGTAGAAGGCAACAATTGGTCACATTGTCAAACCCCCAAGGTTAGGGTTTTAGCCAATCATGATGAAATGATGAAAATCAACACCTACCACGTTTTCCATAGCTGGGTAAATGAAATTTGGACGTTAAAATCAACTGCAGTGTTCTCTATTACAAAATTTCAATGAAAAACCTTGCTAAAAATCACTTGAAAGCCACAATGGTACTGTTTTTACTCTAAATCTTTTGTTCCTCACATTTCTGAATGCCTTCTCTCTCCTTCAAAAATCAATTTATGCAAATATGATGTGTGGTTGTTTGGGACCAATCAGCGAGGTAAGTCGGGCATCTTCGACCATTCGGCGACTCACTAATTTCTCTTCGTCTTGCCTTCATTTTTCACCTCTTCTTAGTCCAACCACTGTAACTTTAAGCAAGCTAGATCAGGATCGCCGAGTGATTCCGTGACGCGCCGTTTTACCTTTCCTCTCGCCCATTAGCACTTGTCTGGATCTCCACTAGTACTTTTGGCGACTTGGTCATCCATCGCCAAAGTAATCGGTGACACGCTGAGTGGAAAATGTCCTAGCTTTGTACCTCAATCCATGTATCTGAAAATCAATGGTTTTACATCAGTTGTTGACACAACATAAGTATTTGAGGACACTAAATCTATCCAAATAAAGCCCCAAATGAGTTCAAATCTTTGACTCATCAATACTCCACAACATCTTATTTGGTTATAGATTCGAGGTTTGGTCATGCTGCCCTATTTTAGTTGTAGTCTGTGATTCGGGATCATTATCCTCTACGGAGTTGATATCTATCAACTTGATCCTATTGGTTCTCTTGAGAGGCTTATCCGTGGTTACAAGTTTAGGCTACACACTCTCCGGCTCTAGATTCACTGAATTCGTTCTTAGTAGTTGTAGCTCTTCTTTGAACTTGTCGGGCTTATGAGGGTCGTTCAAGTTTTTACTTTAACTTGCACACAAATGTACCTCATAGGATTATGAGAGTCCAGTTGTGTAACATCCCACCTAAGAAAGCGCTAAATTGGAAATAGCTTAATTAAATTTTTTGCAAAGTTGTTATGAGTTTTGGGTCAACTTCAAACGGCCATAACTTGAGGTACATGAAGATTTAAGTGGCCCATAAGATATCAAATGAAAGGTCTTGGTTTCCTCTTCCAACATCATCAAGTTTGCTAAGTTTCGATTTTGGATGAGGGAGATATGGCCATTTATTATCTGCCTGTCCAGTTAAGGAAAGTTATCTGAATTAATGAGGGGTATTTTGGTCCTTTCCTTACCCCTTCATCTTAAAATAATTTTGGTATTATTTTGGGGTTGAATCTAATTTGGATCAGTTTTACAAATCCCGTATACGCTTAGGGTTTTGAGATGAGTTCAAGAAGAGGAGAAAAGGAGAAAAGTCAAAGTGTTCATCAAGTTTTCTTGTGAATCGAAAGTTGTTTCGCCAAGGGTTTAATCCTAAGAGGTATGTGAGTTCTCATAGTGTTGGGTCTGTTCACCCACACGCCAATCATGCTATTTTCAGTGCAATTTCATTCTTAAAGTTGAAGAATTTGAGTTCTTGATGAGTTTTCTTGAAGTTTCATTCGTAATCTTGATTGATGAGGTTTTGATGAATTCTTGAGATAAGTGTTAGTAGTTTGAGAGTTGTTTTGAGTGTATTAGCGTATACTAATGTTGGGTATTTGAATCTAAGTGAGTTAGGAAGAAACCATTTGATTCTAGGCGAATTGGGGTTAAAAATGAGAAAGAAAATTTGTCGGGTTTAAAGGGCAAGGGGCTGACGCGCCGCACCAACAGTGCACCACAAGAAGCGTTTTGTAGTTTTGGTCCTGGGGCGCCGTGGCACTAAGTGCACCACAACCCCCCTTCAGTAGTTCAGGGGTTGGCGCCCCGCGCCACTCAGTGCGCCAGGGTCGTCAGGTCCCCTACTCTTTCGTCCTTCTTTTCGTATGAGTTCCCTCGAATTGTACCTATGTTTTCTAATTGATCTCTACACTGTAAATTACATCTAAACATCGAGAGATCATCTATAATATGAGATCATAACGCTTGAATCCATAATTCAAATTCATGGTGTATAGGACCCCAAGAGACCCCATGCAAGCCACTTAGCATTCATAACATAAGAAATAGAACATAAGATTAAAGACAATATTTCGAATCCATACATTTTATAAAATAAAAGCGGAAGTCTAGACACATTGTCTCTTTAGCCATATAATACAATACAATGAAATTGGGACAAGCCCATACATCATGTCCAAAAACTGAAATATAAGATAGAAACTGAGAATAATATGACTCCGTCCTCGAATGCATGAGGACTCACCAAACTCGAGAAATCAACCAAGCCAACCTCTAGCCACGAAACTGAGAACCTTGAATATCGGACCCCGCATTAGGGAAAAATGTAGGCAAGAATATGCGTTAGTACAAAACAATGTACCAAGTATGATCCCATGCATAAAACATTTAAATCATGCTAAAATGGGACATTTCATGATCATACAATTGACAAGCTAAAACATGATAAAAGAAGGTTAGAATAACATACTTCATAAAACATGCATGGTCAATGCAAGATAATCATCTTTAAAACCTTTGAACACATATGAGATACTCCTTGAGTAACCTTAGTTCATTATTAATGTGATAGCGAGCCTTAACCGACATAAAGACCATGTGAGTTATAACATTAACCCCGGTGTCTCCCACACCAAAAAGGGTTGTCCTACTTGCTAAGGTAAGGACCATGAAATTCTAGCTTAAGTGGATCCACTAGCTAATGTCTATCTAGACAATCATCCTATGGGGCTACATAGGTAAGGGATAAAGAGACTGCTTCTAGAAACCTGACCTCTACTAACGGGAGAGCTTCCATCTCAATATCCTCTCGGTGCTAAGCATAATTCCCACGGAATAGTCATTTCTTACTTGTTCTCATTATCCATGGAAGGGCATATCATCTTGCCAATCCAAGCTAAGTTTCATTAGGATAGCTCCTTATCTTTGATTCAATTAGGTGAGAAAACCTTTCAACCTTAAAATCCTTATTATGTGAGAAAACCTTTCACAATCAAGTTTTTATGTGTTTATGAGATTATCCTTTCAACAACACAACAACAACATCATCATTCATACTTTACTCTCAAAGCATCCTTAAACATTTACATAGGTTTCATAAGAACATGCATAAACTCATACTTTGCCCTTTCAAGGTTCAAAGCCTACTTTCAATAACTACATCAAGAAATCAAGGATTAGATAGGGATTTCATCATAAATTCATGTGATTCTATCACTTTATGCTTTAGTTCATTAAACTCCTCTTTCATAAACAACAACCCAAATCATATGATCAAAATTGGAAAACATGGGGTTTACATGGGTTCATAGGGAAATCATCATAAAATCATTGTTTTTCATCAATTCATGCATATTAAAACATAATTCAATCATTTATATCAATAATCAAAGAACCCATGACAATCGAAGAAAACCCTAACTTAATTGGGGATTTTTACCTTGAAAATAGGAGACTTTGGGAATTCCATGGATGAAAACTACCATACCTCAAGTCCAAATGCTTATCTTGAATGGAGGAATTGAGACTTGCTTTGAAACCCTAGGTTGAATCCTCCTCCTTCTTCTTTTTCAAGTTTTAGAGAGAGAAATATTTGGAGAGTTCTTCTTTTGTGCTTTTTGGAAGAATGAATTGAATGAGCTAATTTGGGGGTTGAAAATGCTTATGTAGGAGTCTTAGACTTGGTCAAAACAACATAGTATAAGAATAAAATAATTAGAAAAAAACCCAACTACCCCTAAACTTAACTGTCAGACCTTGACCCACAGAGGCTGAATAACGGCTTGTGGACTGGCCTACGGTCCGTCCTACACGAGTGTCGTTAACTTCAGAAAATTTTGGCTCGACCTACAGACCCCTGGACCACGGACTGTGGTCTGACCGACGGCCCGTTGGTCAGGCCGTGGTTCCTGCCTTTGCCAACTTTTAGGTGGCCAACCCACGGACCCACCTACGGTCCGTGGTTGGCCTTCATGGATGGCACCACAAAGTCCTGAAAAATGGCAACTTTTCTCTAGCTTGAACCCAAGGTGTTACAAAGGTAAAGTTACGAGTCAAGTTTTGAGAGTTCTTTAGAGTCATTTTGAGAAGTCTTGTACAATCATTTTAAATTTATTTTATCATGACTTGAGCACTTGAGTTTGAGGATGAGTAGAGTTGTGTTGATTTTCTTTAAAATAATATATGAGAACTAAGCATTCCCAAGAGTAAATGTTTTCACATTTAAGATGAAAGGAAACACCGATTTCCAAAAGAGTTCTTGAGCAGTTTTGAGTAATATATATCTCTTTTAAGAGAAACCTTTTGAGTAATAATCTCAAACCAGAGAAAGATTTAGCTAAGTTATATTTTGGGAGTAGTATTGAGCACCGATATGGGGATGAGTTCAGGTAACTCAAAGTCCTCATAAACATGTAGCCGACGTGAGTATAAAGAGTCATACTTTTTAGATGATTCCTTATTTCTTTAAGCATATACTAGTGTATCCACTTAGTTAGTAGGTCCTATACCCCGGCAAAGTATAGGACAACTCTGGCAGCATGGGTGAGACGTTGTATCATCACATAGCTCATAGTGATGGTTGTCGGTTAGAGAATCTCCCACATAGAGTTATTTTGTAATCTTATATACAAACAAAGTTATTTTGTATTCTTATTTACAAACATAGTTATTTTGTATTCCTTGCATACAAATTGAGTTATATTGTATTTTATAATACATTGAGTTATTGTGTATTGTTTTAAAAGCTTTTCTTTATAATACATCTTTACTGCTGCTTTATATTGAAATGAGTTGAGTAAGTTGAGCATCCCTTAGTTGAGTTGAGATGAGGTAAGTTGTTTCTTCATTTACAATTCAAGCTTATGTCTTGTTTAGATTTCCCTTTGCATGCTCGTACATTTCATGTACTAACACCATTTGGCTTGCATCTTTTATGATGCAGATACAGGTAACTAGGATCATCAACCAACGCTTCGTTGATCCAGTTGATTTCCAGAGTTGTTTGGTGAGCCTCTTTGCTTCCAGAGGATCCCTTATTTATCTTCAGTTATTTCAGTTTGTTAGGATGATCGGGAGTCTTTTCCTGACATCCCTCATAGTATATTTCTAATTTTTATTTCTAAAATATTCTAAGTATTTTCTTGAGACATTGAGTAAAGTTGTGTTTTTGAGTTCATCTTATTTATGAGTAAGTCTTTCGCTGAGAGTTAAGCTAGGCCAAAGATCCGCTTAGGGTCAACAATGGTTCTCGAGTGCCCATCGCGCCCAGGGTGTAGGCTCGGGGCGTGACAAGTTGGGTTTGAGTTAGTTAGATACTTGCTTCATTTCAGTCCGTTTCTACACTCGTGTGCATTCCTAATAGATTTCCACTCATTGACCTTTGTTGTGTTTTATTCCCTATTTTCATATTGTTTTTACTTTTCTTGCTCAGTCAACCTATGATACCTATTGAGTACCTATTGTTATGGTATTCGTGCTACACTCTATACTTGTTTCGTGATGTAGGTCCGAGCACCAGCTATCAGATTTGAGTTCGAGCTAGTAGTTGTAGTATCCGGAGGTGGGGGTGAGCTTATGGCGCCTTGAATCATACATGTCTCCTTCTATACTATTTGGCTAGTCTTTTGTAATTTGAGACAAGTCTGTATATTTTTGGTCCACTTTTGAGACTTGTACTCTTTTTGTAGTAGCTCTGTAATTGTGACTTCCAGTTTCTAGGTTGGATCCTTTGTTTTAATTGTGACTTCAAGTCTCTCTCTCTCTCTCTCTCTCTATATATATATATATATATATATATATATGTAAAACTTTCACCTTATTCTCTTGTTATTTTTGTTCAAGTGATTATTCTTGCTTTGTTTCTACCCTTATACCCATTACTTATTGTTTCGGGTTACAAGTTGTCTTACTTACTTGAGGGTTATAGAAGATGTCATCATGACCTGAGAATCGGGTTGTGACAGATTTAATCATAAAACACAAATTTGATAGGACAATCAAATCCCTCTTTTTGAGTTATTGCGTGCCAAATCAAGTTCTAGGTGAAAATTCATATATATTGCTTAAGTATTTCGGAACTTGTTGACATAGTTTAAGAGGATAAACTAGGGGTTCGGTGGTGTTTCGACACCATTTTTGCCTTTTAGATACTAATCTTTCAAGTTCTGGTGTGTCTCACTTGCGACCACAAGGGCCACCGATGCAATAAGGGAAACCAGGCTTACATTTGCAAAAATGGAGTAGAATCAGCAAAAGCAACGCATTATGTGCAATTGCAAAACTTTTAGCTAAGGATTGGTTCATAAATGTGATGAGCCTACAGTAACAAACGATTCAATAATGAAAATGTGCCTCTTGATGCATCAGAAATAGCATACAGAGTAGAAGAATCATGGTCTGAACCGAACCCAAAAGTATGAACAGGGAAACTTGACATATCCTCTGCCTCTACCTCTGCCCTTTGTCAATGTAAGGACGAATGGAACAAGGCAACCGATTCATAGCTAGCCGGTCTGAAGGCCCCAAGTTCTCTATGACAAAGCACATTATTTGCTTCAAGAGAGTCAATTTTTACCCATTCATGCTCTCACTATGTCACAACCCGAGACTACCCTGTAGTCGTAATATGGTGCTTAGCGCCACAAGTGACCCCAAGCTAACTGATACACTAGCATGACACTAAGATATACATACATAGAACTGAATACGGATGCAGAAACTAAATCTGAAATAGGTTTATTAAACTCAAAACAACAAGTATTTGAATAAACATAAGTTGGAGCTAATGTGACTATTTTAAAGCCTTTACTGAGATGAGTTGCTAAGACAAGCCCCTAGCTAACTCTAAATGTCTGAAAACTGAAATAGTAACAACTAAATGAAATATATAGATCGTCCTCGAAAGATGAGGACTCACCAATAACACTACCGAGCCGATCTGAAGTCATACTAACCGCGGCCTGAGTGCTGAACGCCCGAACCTATACCATAGCCAATGACATTTATATCGCTTGAGCCCCCATCAGAAAATTGGACGTGCGGGGCAGGGGATGGAGAAACTATTGGTGAAGGACGAGAGCCGTTAACAGGACGAAGTACCCGAATTCGACGTACTATAGTAACATCAGTAGCAAATTGGAAAGGGATCTCCTTCCATTTGCATCTACAGATGGGGCAAAGGAGGTTCCCATGCTTAACATTTTCACCAATGCAGCTGAAGTGAAAAGAATGCATGCATTCAGCAGTAAATATGGCCTTACCTTTCCCAGTTTTCATACTCCCAAGGCAAATTACACATGTTTCCTGCAACAACAATTTAATTGAATACAAAAGCAACACACTAATCTTCGATCAAAATTCGTACAATTTATATGGTAACAAGGCACAAATTTAGAAGTAAAATAATCTCATTAGGTCTTAATCTCATTTTTTTAAAATAATCGTACAATTTACCTAACATCTATTATTCTTTGTGAAAATGGTGTTTGAACCTGCTTGTGCGCACATCAACTACTTAAACAAGATATAAGATATTTTCTTCTTTTAGTTAATGAATATTCTTTTATTTCTGAAAAGGTACTAATAAAATTAATTAACCGAAAATGTATAATATTGATTAAAATTATAATTATTTTGAATAATTAAAATGGTTAAAAATAATTATAAATAAAAAATAAACTCAAAATAGGGGAGATAAATATTATATTGTAAATCACCGGAGAGATTAGTGTATTGAATAAACTTAAAGGAAGATTTCTAAAATTATCCTTAAAGTTTTTCTTCTTAAATTCCGTAATTAAAGTTTTTCTTCTTAAATTCTGAAAAGTAGTGGTGTTTTTTATAAAATAAATAAATGAAAGATTGTGGTCATGATTTTCAATAATAAATGTTTTAATTGATTGCAAAAATTAACTTAAAATGTTTGTATGGTAAAATCCAACAAAGGTCAACCATTTATATTTTGCTTTAAAAGAATGATAACCTTGTTACCTTTAAAATGGGTGTTAAAAGCAAATTAAGGAAGACAATATTATACTAATCAATGAAAGATAGTGGTCATTTTCAATACTTAAAATAATAATTAAAAAAAAGGTGTTTTAATTGATTACAAAAATCAACTTAAAACGTTTGTATGGTAAAATCCAACGACGGTCAACGTTTTATATACATCTCGCCACAAAAGAATGATACCCCTGTTGCTTTTAAAATGGGCGTTAAAAGCAAATTCAGGAAGACAATATTATATTGTAGAATTGAATTTCTTTAGTTCACTAATCGATGCCGAGAAAATGTAAAAAAATAATAATTCAATATATACCCTCATCAATACGTTGAAATTAATAGTAAAACTAATTAAGATCAAACTAGGGAATGAAATGCGACAAGACGGGGTAGGTTCAAATTATATTTTTTCATAAATTTATGCAGAATAGATTGCAATTTATATGAGTTTAAATAAATATTTTTCTAAAAATTGTAATTTATGTGGGGAGGATTTACAACAAATCATGCTATATGGGGCAGGGGCGGGTGGGTGGATTGAAGTCTTTATAATTTTAGGTGGATTTACTCTGCAACTATCACGCCCCGCCCCACCTCATTTGCCATCTTAATCAAAACTACAAATAAAGGGTACTTAAGTAAGAACAAGAATTAAATTTCACTTAGGAAGAGCACAATTTTTCGTTGGTTTGTTGTCATCTGCCACTCTTAGTGGTGAAGCAATTTAAATGTTGTCGGAAAGTAAAAAGGGAAACATGGATGGAGAATTTTAGACTAAAAAGGGAGAAAACGAAAAAATAGTAAAACAAAAAAATAAAAAGAGAGGAGAAATGAAAACAGACCTTGGATGAACGTGCAGTGGGGCTGGGTAAACGGGACAAGGAGGACGGCGACGGAGGAATAGCTGGTGAGTTGAAATGGTATATCTCTTTCTGGGAACTGTTATCCTTACGCTTAAGTGAGAGCGCCTTTTTCAATTTGTGCCAGACCATCAACATTTTTTTTTCTTCGGAGAAAGATGAGAAGCAAATAGAGAAATAGTGCAAATGAATGATTTTTTGTGAGATTCAATGTCGATGGTTCTGTATATATAGTGAGAAGTGGAGTTTGGTGATAAATACAGATAGGATTGAGTAATTTTAGAGATAATTTATCATTAATTTAAGTAATGCATAGATTTCAAAATTTATTACAATGTGTTTGAAGTCAATAATTTAAAGAAGAGCATTCGAAAAATTAATTAATTTTTTTCTTTTGTAAAAAATTAGGAGTTCATATATATAAAATCCTTGGTATTCAATTATTAATAAAAAACTAGCAAGAAATTATTTTACGATATTTAAACCAAACATTCCCTAAGTTATATGTGTTGGTTGGTAAGTAGTTAAATCATTATTTACTAATTTGAAAAGAAAAAAGATAAATAACTCGCTAAAGTTAAGTTATATATTATTGATAGAATGGTAGATTCATAATTTTAATTTATCAATTTAAACTATAATTATTTTGCTTACAAGATTTTATATAGATTATTTTACATATTAAATATATATTTTGAACATAAATATAACATTTGAATCAAAGCTAATGATTTCTATGGAACACTTGATTATAACGAAACTTTGCTTCTCATTAGTATTGCATTATATATATTACTATATAAGAAGAGGGAATAAGTATTCATCACAAGTCAACATGTGTTCCAATAAGAAGAGGGAATAACCAATATATTTATAAAAACAAAATGACATGTAAAATAAAATGGAGAGAGTATTTGGTTTTTCAAAATGGAAAAGGACAAAACACATATAAAATTAAAAGACATATAAAAAAAAGTTGGTTTAACTCTCAAACATAAAAAGTAACATATGTTATTAAAAACTTTAATAAAAAGTACTATAATTTACAATGAATAATAACTTAAAATATCTACAAGACAACAAAAAAAAGACTAATTTTGTACTGCTTCTGTCACATAAATTAGGATTGGGATGATTTTAAAATTTTAATTTTGGTTATACATTATAAAATAGCCGAAAAATTGAATGATATA
>JAJOOR010014240.1:0-30684 GCA_036250505.1 Solanum acaule | reverse complement strand
CCTAATCTTAAACCAGCCCCCCCCCCCCCCCTCCCCAAAAAAAATAATTTAAAGCTTGTTTTTAAAAAATGTATTTAACTTCAATTTTTTTACCTCACCCCTACACCCAGCCCCCTACCACCACCCCATCCAAAAAAATAATATTAAAAGTTATTTTTAAAAGATATTTCTAATTTCAATTTTTTATTTTTTTACCCCCACTCCTACCCTCGCCCCCATCAGCACCCCTACCAGTCCCCCCACCCCCAAAAAAAATTTTAAGTTTGTTTTTAAAAAATAATTTCAACCTCAAAATTTCATTTTTTTCACCCCGTACCCTCGACCCCCCCCACCCACCCCCTATCAGCCCCCCAAAAAACATTTAAGTTTGTTTTTTAAAAAAATATTTTCAACTTCAATTTTTTATTTTTTCCAGCCCTACCCTAGAATTAAGTTTGTTTTTAAAAAATAATTTCAACTTCAAGATTTCATTTTTTTCACCCCTACCTTCCACCCCCCCTACCAACCCCCCCCCCTCCCCATTAAAAAAATTTAAGTTTGTTTTTTTAAAAAAATATTTTCAACTTCAAATTTTTATTTTTTCACCCCTACCCTCGACCCCCCCTCCCCTGCCAAAAAAAAAAAAAGTTTGTTTTTTAAATTATTTTCTACTTTAGTAAAAATAAAAGATATTTCTCAAAAATATTTTTCATTCATAAATCAAACACTAAAATCTTTTCAGGAAAATATTTTCTACTCACCAACCAAACATGAAAAAATAAGTCAAAAATCTACTTGTTTTCCAGGAAAACATTTTCCTTTCCTACCAAACACACCCTAGATCATATATAAAAGATGAGAAAGTAGAGCTTAATAATAATCTCATGAAAAAAAATTGTTGTAGCACGTTACTATGGCCAATATTGGCGGCTTAATTAGACTCTTATTTAAGCATGTTCACCATTAGCTTAGAAGAAAAAAAGTACTTTGTTTGTTAACCTATATTTTAAGCAAAAAATAGTTCACACAAAGTTACTACTGTTTATTTTTGAGTTCGTTGAAGAAGTTTCTATAGAAGAACAACATGGTACACAAAAATAGAAACTACGTGATGAACACGTATTTAACTAAGGGTAAAAAATTTAAGTATATAACTTAAGTACCTTAATTACTCCTATATAGCAATACTTTTTTTTCCCACTTATATAGCAATAGTTTTATTTCAAAACTAGAATTTATATTAAAAAATAATAATAAAAAAGAAACGTAGAAATAGTCAGCCACGCTTATCTCCTTGATTTTCTCCAATTATTTTACCATCCCTGATTTACTCAGATTTGTTATATATTCTCTCCCATGAAGAAAGGTCTTTAACAAAAATAAAACTCTCTTTCTACTCTGATTTACCGTTCAAAGATGGATACCAAGAATTTTTCAAATTCTAATACAACACAACGGACGATGGGACGCATTCGGTATTTGAACAACTTACGATTGATTTGGTGTTTTTTCTCATAATATGTATTTAGTCGTTGGTTTAAATTCTATGTTATTGTGGTTTAGTATAAAATTGATATGTTTTGGTAATAGTCTGGTGCAACGATTGGCTGGATTTATTTCTTTAATAAACAATAAAAATTATTAATCAGTATGTTATTAGGTTTAATTGATAGTGAACATGATGGATATGATGTGGTTTATTGGTATTCTGCAGTATGTTTTTTGAAACACCATTATTCATCGTTTTTTTTGTGTGCAAGTGATGGTAGATTATTATGTGATATTGATAGTGTAGATAGTTTGGTGTAATAGATATTATTTATTGTGTTTTTATAAACACCATAGGTCATAACAAACTGTATTACGAAATTTGTTTTGTGTTGTTTAAATACAACGAAATTAATTCTGGTATGTTTTTTGATAACTGATTTGGTGAAAATGTAATTGATATGTTGCATTCCTTATATAAACACCATAAATCAATAATTTATTTTGGTGTGTGATATGTTGTTATTGGTATTTTTTTAGACCTTATACAAAGAACAACTTCAAGTTAGTATTATGGTACATCTATTGGCATATTTAGTTGTCTTAGTTGGTATAGATAACAAATTTTATTCCATAATTCTCAAATTAATTATGGTATGTGATTTGATGTAATTAGTATCTTGTAGACCTTGTAGAAACACCAACGGCAAGTTATTGTTTTGGTACATTTATTGGTATATTTTATTGTCTGACTTGGTATAGATAACAAAAATGGTATATATTTTGATAACTGATTTGGTGAAAATGTTTGTCTAGACCACTAATTTATGTCTCTTCAGCCGTTTTGAATACCAGCATGATTAGTAGTAAATATTTTGGTACATTTATTGGTGTCATAAGTTGCCCGATTTGGTATAGCTAACAAAATTGAAGAATTATTAAATTGGTTATAAAGCTTATTGTTGTGATGGCAATTAATTACTTTAGGAGCACCATTCTGCTAATTTTGGAAATTGATTAATAATTTGCAATTTTACAGGAAATTACATGGATTACAATATTGAAGAAGTGATGTATGATGCAAACACCAAATACGAAGACTTAATAAATACTATATCTTCTCAATTGGGTGTGTACACGACCATTTTCCATTTAGAACTCAAATATGTCGTGAGTGGTCCATCTCCACCAATGAAGATTCATAAAGATATGGATGTCCAAGTTTATTTAGATCAAAAGAGATGCAATTTTGATTTCTTTTCAAAGTATCTCTTATGTGTAACATGTGTGGATAGAGCTATGGAAGCCATTGAGTATCAAACTGGGATATTCCATCGCATGTTTTGGAAGCGGTAATGTAACCACCAATTGCAAGAAAGCAACCAGGCAGACCACCAAATAATAATTGTAAGAAGGGATTCAAAGAAGGAAGATGCAAGAGAAGTAAAGTCACTTGTAGTAAATGTGTACGTGGTACACCCAAGCATAACAAGAAGACTTGCCTCAAATTTACAGATGAAGCTTAACAGTATCTAGTAGTGTGTTGTTTTTATTTTATTTTTACTTAAAACATTATGTAGTTGAAACTTTTATTTTTATGTTGGTAGGATGAATCGTATTATTGGTGTATGGAATGATATAAACATTCATGTTTGCGAGTTTTGATATTAACTTATCTTTTTATGCACAAATCTATTTACGTAAATAGTTATGAAATAATTGTAAATTTTAATAATAGAAAACTATGATTTAATTTCTATAATATTGGTGTAGTATTCAAGAGTTATTATCTATAATATGATATTGGTGTAATTATCGTTGTAAGGTTGGTGTGTACGTAATCCTATCCTTACGTTATATACTATCAAAATTGCGGAATCTAATGCATACTGCTTTACCCTTGCTACCTTCCATATGGATGTTAGTACAAATCATTATCAATCAATTTGGTCAATACAATATTGTTAACTTGCTTTGTGTCATTTGCTTGTTGAGTCCTTTTTGAGAGATGGAAGTCGATTATATCATCTTTTACATGTCAAAATACATTTAGAAGGTCCTATACGGTAGGAACTGCTCTCTAATAGAAAAGGAAGGAACGATCAGCTGCCCAAAGGTGAGTTGGATTTAGTGTACGATACTGTTGAAAGAAATTGGATCAAAGATTTTAATTGGTTTACGATTTGGATTTTTTGAAGTATCTTAATCTTTCTTACGTAAACCTTTTGATTCTTAGTCTATATGATCTCTAGCACTGTTCCAGCATCTATTGAGCAGCTTTCACGTTTGAAAATTTTAAAGGTAAAAGATAACAATTGTGAAATCCAGATGAACATAATTCAGAGAGAGAATAAGAACAAAGAAGAAGAAAAAGAAGAGAGAAGTTTTTAATTTTTCAAAAAAAATAAAACAGCATAGGAAGTAATAATTTCTTGGAAAACTGAAGAGGTGGAAAGATAAAAAAATATTTTAAAAACTTAGTAATAACCATTAATTGGTGAGATAAATTTAATACATGATAATCATTCCCCAAAAATAGGCACAGAATCCCCAAAAAATGACATACTAAATTCGAAAATAAATAATAATTAAAAACGAAAATTAATTAAATATGTTATGTCTGTAAGTTAGAAACTTCATTTGTAATTAAATATAAGTATGTGTATATATTATTAATTAAAGTCTTAAATAGTATGCTTTTGTAATTTTCATTTTAACGTAATTAGAATCTCTTACTTTAATTTTACTATAAATTTGTCATATATATAATATATAATACAATCTATATAATATAAAGATAGAAAAAAGAAAAATGATGTGACAACTTTCTTTGGCCAAGAATCTTATTTATCTTTTTTTCTCATTTTTTTGATATTTTTCTTATCTCCTCTTCTTCTTCTTATTGTGTATAAAAATGAATATGTTATTTATTATTTCTTCATTTATTCTGTTCTTTAATATACCAACTTAATTTGTCTTTATTTCCAAGACTTTTGGTGATCATAATTCTTAAATTATTAATAATACTATTGGAAGGGTGAATAGTTGATTAATTGAATTTAAAATTTTTTGAAGCTATTAAAAATAAAATAAATAAATAAATAAAGAGGTGATTTGACACATGTCTATGATTTTCTAGAACATTCATTTTTTTTTTCTCATTCTATTTTATTTTCAACTTATTAAACTTAATTCTAAACATGCTATATCCACAATTAAGCAAACATTCGTTCCCCTATATTCGTAACACCTAAAATTTCAAAAGTTTTTTGTCTAATAAGTAACAACCCAAAAGAAACGCCATTTGCTATAATTAATATGATATTGTTATATTGTAGTAAGAAAAGGAACCAACAAGAAAACATTTTACAATCCCCAAAAAAAGCTATATAATGGAATTTGAGGAAGGTTTTACTTCATTTTACCAAATTAGAATTTGCATAAGGTAGGTAAAAAGTAAGAAAACACATTCCCTTCTCAATTTATTTTTACATCATACAGTCTTAAGTTTTTATGATATACATTATGAGAGAGAAATAAAAATGATTGTGGAGTTTATGAAATGTCAGGTTTATCCTCCTGTTGAATTTGAACACAAAGATACTAAAGCAGTAGTAATTTTCAAGTTTATTGCTCTTTTTTATCTTTTAAATATATATAATTTAGTTTCATGTGTTGAATTCATATTATACTAAAACTGGGAAGGTATTAAGTTAAAAGTTGAAACAATCAAAAGTCCTTCTTTTAACTCTTTTAATATTCTGAATTACGCTATCATAGGTGATATAACATGAAGAATGTGCTTAACCCTCATCATTAAATTGAACAAAATTCAGGTATGTAAAGGCTTGTATTTTATTTTCTTTGTCTCTTGTTTTAGTCAGCAATTTATGAAGCAAATAATTCATTATTAATAAAGATGTTTATAATTTTCCTATTCCAAATTGCCTTCCTCTATACTACATTTTCTTCTGATGTAATTAATAATAACTTCCGTTGTTATTTTTAGGAGAAAAGAGATCATTGCATTGAAAATTTGCACATGACGAGAATCTACACATTTTTTTTGAGTTATTTGAAGAATCTTGATTTCAACCTTTTATTTAAATAATAAAGAAGTGCTATATAATAATAATAATAATAATAATAATAATAATAATAATAATAATATATATATATATATATATACACACACTAGTAAAGTTACCCACACTTCGCGCGAAAATTTAATAATACGAAATTTATAAAATAATACTTAAAATCTATCAGTCATTAAGTAGTAACAAACATTAATAATGTAAAAGAAAATGAAATTAAAATCATAACATCTTATCATTTATCCTTAATAACATAAGCATAAATTAATGACTATAAAAATACATTCCAGGATATGTAACATAAGCAATGGTGTCAGTGAGCCACTCTACAGGAGCAAAGTACACGAATATTTAATTATGCAGAAAAAGAAGAAGAAGAGGTTCAGAATTTTCGTTGTTTTAAAATGAGAGGAAATCCCTCTATTTATAGACAACAAAGGGTAGTGTGAACAAATGTTTATTGTGCCTAATCGGAAAGGTTACAACTATTTGGAAAAGTTGCAACCCTTCGGAAAGGTCACAACCTTTCATAAAAATCACAACTTTTCATAAAAGTCGCAACTCTTCATTAAGTCACAACTTTTCATAAAAATCACAATTTTTCATAAAAGTCGCAATTCTTCATTAAAGTCGCAACTTTTCATAAAAGTCACAACTTTTCATGAAAGGGAAATGCTAGTTTTGGAAGTTAATAAATTAAAAGGAAATCCTGGTTTGTGGTGGCGCCACGTAGGCAACTCTTCATTAAAGTAGCAACTCTTCATTAAAGTAACAACTCTTCATTAAAGTCACAGCTTTTAATAAAAGTCACAACTTTTAATAAAAGTCACAATTTTTCATTAAAGGGAAAGGCTAATTTTGAAAATAAATAAATTAAAAGGGAATCCTGGTTTGTGGTGGCGCCACGTAGGTGGGCCTAGGGTTCTTTTATATATATATATATATTTAAAGATGATGATGTGGCATCCTTCTCCGGGCTAGAAATCTATTTATCTTTTTGTGACTTTTTGGTCATTTTTCAAATTTTAAAATACAAAAAAGTTCACCTAAATATTAAAGATAGTCACATTTAATTCTGTCTTTATCAATAGCCATATTAAGCTAATTAAGTCTTTTTATAATAAAATTTAATTAAGTAAAACACTTAATACTCATTCAATTATAATTACTCAAATATACGTTATCTTTTCATATTCAAAGGAAACTCTTTTCGCAAGAAGTTTCTCTCTTCATTTTTTCTTCTTTTTAATAATGTTTTTTATTTTATCATTATTGGTGTTTTCCCCACAATTATTAACTTTGTATGTAATGTTCATGCCTTGGTTTTTATTTGTTAGTGGGAGAAAAAATGATCAGGTTTTATAGTAATTCTTTTATAAATATCAAAATTTATTTTAAAATCAAAGTTATATATGTATAATTTAATTAAGATAAATTAGATTATAAATCCTTTTACTGAAAAAATATATTTGGTTGAACTAAAATTTTAGATTAGTGTAACTAGGGTTATTGAGCTACAACAAATAAATCAAAATTATACTTATAGAACAAGGAAGAGGATGGTATTAATGTTTGATGTTTTTAGCTTTTAAAATATGAGAGATATTTATAAAGTTGGGGAAAATATAAGTAACACGTCTCATTCATCAAGAATTTCATTCTCCTTTTTTATTTAAAAAAAATAAAATCATATTTAACATAATTTACACTTCTTCATCTTCATAATTTTCGCTCTTAATTAGTAATAGTCATAGCTCACATTAAATTATCGTAGTTATTAAAAAGTTTACCTATTTTTTTAAAACTATTTAATTTATGTATTAAATGATAATGGAAAACGAGAAGAAAGTCTACGGCAACAAAGGGTAAATGCTTTTTTTCTTCTTCTTATATTTTTATTCATCATGAGATAACTATTGTAATTCTCCATAATTTCGCTTTCGAAAAAAAAATTATGTTTTATATCATCTCTCTCTCTTCTTCTTTTTTAAGAAAAATATTCTTTTCTTCTTATTTAGAAGTGAGACTTAGAATGAACAAACATTGTAATAACATGTTGACACGCGTATTTGCACTATCATCTCACCAATGCTCAAAACACCCACCAACCAACGTTAGTTTCATGCTTCGGAGCTTCGGCCTTCAAAATGGACATTTGAAGTTCTCTTCCAAATTCAGGTTTCTTAATTGTATTTTGTGGTAAGTTTGTCTTTGGGCAAAAAACTTAAGTATACAAATTAAGTATCTTAATAATCACTATATAGCAATAGTTTTTTTTTTCACCTATATAGCAATAGTTTTTTTTCAAATATAGAAAATAATATTATTAAAAAGAATAGTAGAAATTTTTTTCTCCCATTCCTTTATTTTCTCCCATTACTTTACCTTCCACAATTTTCTCAGATTGGTTATATATTCTCTTTCATCAAAAAGGTTTTTTAACCAAATAAACCTCTCTACCTCCCTATTCTAAACGATTTTTTTAATTATGGATGTCAACAATGTTTCAGTTCTAATTCAACACAACGGACGATGGACATGTATCAGGTATGTGTGATAATCACAATTGAATTGTAATCTATTTGGTTTTTTTTCGTGACCTTTAACTTATAATCTATTTGGTAGGTATGTGTTTTTTTTTGTATTACAGTCGGAATTAATTGTTTAGTTCTCAAAATTTAATTCGAAATCTGATCATATTATAATTTTATATGATGGTGTATTTTAGTACTGTATTAGATGGTGTATTTTATGTCGTTGAAAACATCTTTAACAAGATTGAAATTGGGTAGAATATGTAGTTAATAGATAGTTTATAATACGTCGTTATTAATCTTTCAATTGGTGATTGCTTTTATCTATTTGTTTAGTGTCATTACGATGGTTTTTAAGTGGATTATAAAAATAAAAAATATTTTGGTAGATAATTTGGTAAAATTGATAGTCTATTTTAAGTCATGTATCAACGCCAAATTCTGTTAATATTTTTAGTATCTGTTTTTGGTGTATTTGTGGAATTTTTTTTAGTTGATTATATAAATCAAATTTCACGATTGTATTTTGGTAGATGATTTGGTGAAATTGATAATTTATTTTAAGTCATGTATTAAAGTCGAATTCCGTGAATATTTATTGGTATATTATTTGGTGTAATTGATAGTGTTAATGGTATATCATTAGGTGTATAATAGCATTAATTTTTGGTATATGTTTTGGTGTGATTGATATATTTTAGGTCGTACATGAACACCTATTTTCGAGATATATTTTGGGTACATATATTGGTGTGTGTTCTGAGTTGTTTATAAACACCAAAATTACTGATATTTTTTAGGTACAACTATTGAAGTAATTGATAGATTTTGGGTCTTTTGTAAAAAATCATAATTGACGTATATGAATTTGTTATTAAAAACTTTGTAGCTTTCGTGTATATGATTAAGGTGTATGATTTTTGGTTGAAGAAGTTTTAAATTGGTTATATTACTTATTATTTTGTGTTTATATTTCACAAGCAAAAAAACAATTAAAAAAAAATATAGAAACAACATTCTGCATACCAATCTATGTAATTTGGTTACCAACCTAACCCTCCTGCATTTTTTTTGTGTACATTTTGTTTATGTATGTATTGATTAATTATTTGTAGATTTTAAATTTTGACTAATTATATTTTAGATTGGTTAACAATGAGATATAATCTAACATAGGTAAGTACGTGGATTACAATATTGAAAGAGTGATATATGATGCGAACACCAAATACGAAGGTTTAATTACTTCTATTGCTTCCCAATTGGGTGTGGACACAACCATTTTTCATTTAGAACTCAAATATGTCGTAAGTGACTCATCTCCACCAATGGAGATTCAAAACGATATGGATGTCCAAGTTTATTTCAATTCTGATTCATTTTCAAAGTATCTATTATGTGTAACATGTGCGGATAGAGCTATGGATGCCATAGAGTACCAAATTTGTGATTAGGCAACAAGGCAAGAAATTATCATATCAAATGCACCTGGGCATAACAAGAAGACTTGCCCCAAATTTGCGAATCAAAATTAACATTGGTGTGTTGTTATTTTTTATTTTGTTATTCTTTAAAAAATTATGCAGTTGAATTTTGAAGGTCTTTGTTGAAATTCAGATGTTTTTGATGAATGTTAAGTGCAATTTAATCCAACTTTGATTAATGTTTGGTTTACTGAATATTATTATTGGTGAATTAATTGTCAAAGCATTGGCGTTTGAATGTTTGTTATATAAACTTACCTTGTTATACACAAATTTATATAAGTAATTGTTAATGTAAAGACTGATATATATAGTTATATAACAAAGTTAAAATTTTATGCTATAAAAATTTAGATTTTCATACCATTGGTGTAATATTCAATTGTAAATGTATAATTAATGATATTGGTGTATATACCGGCCGAATTGAAGGTAGAGTATTATATACCAACCTCCCGTAATGAATCTGTAAACAACTAATTAACTCAAGAAAATTAATTTGACACAACAACGGAACATAACATTTTGACAATATATATACAAACAATTAAATGTATATGTCAGTTACTTGACAACAATATAAGCACCAATATTGATATATTTCCGTAATATTCACAGTGTTCAAAATAATTGGTGGTATGTAATTACTGAATTATTGTTATTATATACCAAACTCACACAATGAATCTGTAAAACAACTAATTAACTTTTAAAAAAGGAATAGTTTGACACCATAATGAAACACTAACATTTTGACAATATATTTGTCAGTTAATTGAATACACTATAAGCAGCAAAACTTATCCAAAATATCAAAAACGTATCCAAAATATCAAATTTATCCAAAATACCAAAAACGTATCCAAAATACCAAAATTTTATCCAAAAGTAAAAAAAATTTAAGAACAAAAACCAACAACATAATTCATAAAAAAAATTCTTAAAGGAACATGCTCCTTTTTAATCCTTCATCTTCCGGATTAACTGACTATTTTTTCCAATTGCTTCGCTTTCACTAACGGTATCAGTAACAATTTTCCTCTTTCCGTAATTTCAAAGTAATGCTCCATATCTCATACGGAAATTTTTAGAATAAAAACCTGTCATTGATATGTTCATATCTTCTCGACACACATACTCATCAAATACACAAGTATACAGACCGCAATCGCTATCAAAAATATGAAATAGGACTTTTTCGAGGCATTCTATCCATAGAAATCAAAATATGAAATAAAAAAATTAACAATGATAAAAGGGATGGATGAAAGTGAAGAACTGAAAGTGAAACAATGGTGAAAATAATGGAAGAGAGAAGGGTGAAAACTTATATATGGAGTAAAGGTTTCGAAAGAATAAAAATGTTGGGAAGGCAAAAAGGTTTTACATTGGCGTAAAAATTTTTACTTTTCGTGGATTGTATCAAAAAGACAGTAAAATAAAAGGTTTTAGTTTAGTGTAAAAAACTTTTACTTTTTGTTGAGTGTATAAAAAAGGCAGAAAAATAAAAATATTATTGGATCAGCACAGTAACATGTGATTTTAGAACAATAATTGGAGAGATAAAATATACGAAAATTAATTACCATAATTATCATCCCAAAATTAGGCAAATAATCCCAAAAAGAGGAGAGAAGAAAATCAAAAATAAAAAATTAAATTAAATCTGAAAAAATAATTATTTTGCTATGTTTGTAATTTTAAAACTATGTTTGTAATTAAATAGAAGTATGTGTATATATTGTTAATTAAAGTCTTAAGTAGTATATTATTGTAATTTTCTTTCTTAATTTATTTTTTTGCTTCAATTTTTATCTTATGCAATTAGTGATTTTTCAAAGAAAATATAATGACATAGAGTTTACAGATGTGACCGGTTTTTATTTCCTCTGATCCATTTGTTGAAAGGAAAATTGGATGAAAATATTCCTCATTAATTGGGTAATGTATTTAATATTTTCAGTTTTTCAGTTCTTTCTTAAAATGTTAATATATGAAAAATCATTTTTTTCATTTTATCATAGCTAAACTTGAGGAGCCAGAGCCATTTTCTTTCTTCCTGGAATAAGAATACAAGGGGTACTTGAATGTTTCTCATATTATCAAATAATTTAGAATAATTAAAGGATCTTCTCTAGTTGCCACCCTTCAAATAATGTTTCTCATATGAAATTGGAAGATAATGTAATTCATCCCTGATTTGTATTCATAAGTTGCCACCCTTGATTGTTTTTCATTGTATTGAGTTATTTTTCATAATGTTTACCAAATCTACAATGATTTTAACTCCACTATATACATATTTGGTCACCCATAAAAGAAGTTTGAAAAGATAACTCAGCAATTATTTGAAAACCTTTCCTCATGTTGGGCCCGTACTTAGCACGAGCATAGCCTACTAGATTTCTAGTAGGATATAGTTTAATTTGAATAAGAAATTGCATAAATGAAATGCTTCATTTCGTCAAATACGTTCAAGCTATCTATTATCGTAACTTTTTAAATAAATTTATTTTTAATATTTGTTATTACAAATCCATATTAATTTTTAACCATATTTTATTGCATCACAATTTCATAATTTTGTAATTTAATAATAATTTATATGTTGTTGGAGCTAGGGTAAAACAATTGAGGAAGAAATATGTGTTAAGGCTCGGACAAAAGTCCTTCCTCCTCCCTTATCTAAGTTTATTTCTTTGCTATCAAATAATTCACCTTTTATAATTCAGTTTAATAATGAATAATTTGAAAACATTAGGGTCGTTTGGTAGAGTGCATAAAAATAATACTCAATAGAGTGTATTAGTAATGCAAGCATTAGTAATGCATGTATTAGTTATGCATAGATTATTTCTTATGCATTGTTTGGTTTGGTGAATTAAAAATAGTATGCATTGTATAAAAATATTTATTTACAAAAGTGTCCTTCACGATTATGGTGGAAAAGATGTAAAAGTACTTTTGAGGGGTAATTGGGTCTTTAATCATATTAATGCATGTATTAAATCCTTTACATTACTAATACCTAGAAATCCATGGTATTAGTAATACACTCTCAAATACATGTAATAGAGTGTTTGGTTATATATAGCATGAAAAAAGACACTATACAAGGGATTACTAATACATATAATTAATGCATACATTATTTTTGCTAATACACTCTACCTAACTTAATATCGATTAATATTATTTTAATATTAATATTATTTTAATTTTTGTGCAAACTCTGCTCATTCAAATAATATTACACTTATTATTAAATTTCAACAATAAGAATGTGTATGCAATATATACTATGACGACGTTAATAAGAACTATAATAACAACTAATATATTAACTATGAAAACAAAACGGGAAAACAAAACAAGGTGAAGAAAAGAAGAGCAACATAGATATATTTATTTTGTACTTCATATATATATATATATACTAGTCCTTCGAACGTGCGTCGCATGTTTGTCCCCTAATTGACATTAGAAAAGTTAATTTATATAAGTAAATATATCATAGTGGAGAGTACATATATTCATCGCTAAGTTCAAAGCTAAGTCCTTTTGTATGTAAATTTTACATAAGAATATAACTATTCACAAAATATAGCATGAAAATCGTATGTCAAATGTTGAAGGTTTGATATTTTTAAAGTTTCATGAAGAAATATATTTTATTATATCAGAGGAATTAATATATTTTAATTACTAAATGTAAGTTTTAATAATTAAAAAAGAAATTGGCTATAAAAAAGATGCGTATAAAGAAAAATATTACAAAATGTCTAGGTGGTGTAACATTAAATTTATAGAAAAAATTACAATTTCAAACGGAAAACAAAAAGAAAAGTAAATAAAGACATAACATCCATAATAAAAGAAAATCACATTAAAATATGACAATTATATTGTCATATTAATTGAATTACATTTTGTTAGAAGTCGACTTGCTATAGACAAAATGTTTCATATGTATAAAAAACTAAAATCATAAAAAAATAAACATAAAAGAAAGCATGACTATGTTAAAAATACAGATACATTATATTTCTTGAACTATAAATTAAAGGATCTGTATATAAAAAATTAAATATGAATTCTAATACAATAAAATTCAATGTAACATTTGCACTAATTTTTACTTTACATTATTTTTTATTTTATTTTTACTTGTGCACTAATTTTTGTACCTCTCTGTAATAGTTAAGTACATGAATTTTATAAACATTTGAGATTACATATAAAAAGGAAAAAGTACAAACATGTTGTTTTAAAAAAGATAAATGATTATCAAACAACGAAAAATACATAACTATAAATCTTTATTAAAGACTTACTCTTTTACGGGTCTACTTGTGAAAATATTCTGCGGGATTTAACATGCTTACCCTCAAAATAATTAATTATATTTATATCCTAAAGATAGAAGAAATGATGAATATAAAAATTGATTATATTTATATCCTAAAGATAGAAGAAATGAAGAATATAAAAATATAATAATCAATTATGAAATTATATTTAAAAACTCAAAAAGATGGAGATATGAAAAATAAAAATATACTTACAACTTCATATTGGAGAATATTCATCTTATAACTATGATAATTTACATATTTCTCAACAAAAAGAAGATGAATATGCATGAAATTTTAAAGAATACAAATAAATGAATCAGTAAGAATTCTTACAATTACAAATTGGTAATGAAAATTTTACAAATGATGTAGAATGAAAGATGAACACAAATTTGGATGAAAGGACATATAAATAATGTTGTGTGAGTGTCTTTGATAGACTTTTCATTACCCCCACTTATCTTACAAATTAAAATTGAAGGTTATTAGATTCTTCATTACCCACATTTAAGATGTTGCATTAAGTCGAGGCACATGAATATATGACTGTATTAAGTCGAGGTACATGAATATATAATTGCATTAAGATCTTGGTACATGCATAAATTTAAATATAATTATTACTTAATATTTGATTAAATAAATAGATATTAATATTTAATTTATTTTAGGGGTAAGATAAGGGCGAAAATGGTAATCCAACTTCGAGGTTAAGAACTTTCTACTTATAATAATACTAGTATCAGGGCATGTGCGTTACACGTGTACTCCATAACGATGAATATGAATTATTAAATATCACATAATTTCTTTTAAAATTGTATTTGAATTACAACAAAAATATGAAAAGTAAAATGATAAATGTTTATAGTGTATACTTAACTCATAAGAAGAAATTCTTTTGCATTTAGTCCTCCCCTTATTATAATTTCGATATATAAATTCTATATTTATTTTAAAAGACAATAAAGTAGCAAAAACATACATAGAGACACACTACCTTATGATTAACTTAAAATGTCTCTCTTGTCTCATAGAATAAAGTAAAAATGTTAAAATTAAATTAATAGTTTCACATTTCAAGAAGATAAAATGTTTTAACATTAATTAGTAGACGATGAAATTCTCCTTTTCATTAAGTAGAATGCAATTAAGTAATTCAAATTTATAACTAAGAAAACTTAATTAGAAGGAAATAACTTAAGAATTAAAGTGCAACAGTTGGTATTTAAATTTTGGCATTATATAATTAAAATATTAATATTTAATTAAATAAATCAGATTTTAATTTAGTGGTGAGCCAAAATGGCAATATTAATATTGTTACAATTAAAAGTTTGTTAAAATATATGTTACGTTGTTTTGTTAAAAATATAATAGGAGTAATATTTGGTCGCATGTTAAAAGATCTTCTAACTTCTTAAGCATTTTGGTGTAGCATTTATTTTTTACTTTCGAATTTGGATCTCATGATAATTTTAATAAAAATTGTCTAAAAAATTATAGATTTTATCCACAAGCAAATATAAGAATAATTCTTTACAAATATTTAAAATTAACGGTACAAAAAATGTATTATTAATAATTTGAAATTATAATATCTTCTAGGCGTTAATTATTTGTTTTTACATGCCTTATTATGATGATTCTATTTGTTTTATTTTCTATAGGAAAAAATACACCCTTCAATCATATACATTCTTAAAATGAAATTACAAATACAAAGAAAAAAATATCACAGGAGCAAGCTTAGCATAAGGCTACCAACGAAAATAGAAAAATTCTAAGACAATCTCTTTTTATTGAAAATGCAAATTGAAACAAAGCTATAGTATTAAACATTCAACCTTTGACCATAAAAAAGGAGTTAAAAATCTTGGAAGACAAGTTAATGGAAGTGACATTCAACTACATAAGTGGAGGGGTCTTATCATAGTTCTAATCTCGACAAATAAGTAAAAAAATAAATACATCAAGCTCCGATATTCTAGTAATTGAAGTGTCATTCATCCCTATGATCACATTATGCCTTATATTTTTGACACAAATTCTCTTGTCTTGAAATTTTCTTCACTTGATTAAAGCTTCTCTAGTCTTCCACACACAAAAATTGTATCACAAATAAATCTTTCTATGAAAATACTATTGAAAGATTTGTATTTATAGGAAAAAATATAGTTTTGGAATATGAAGATCCACTTAAGTTGAAAGGTCAAGAGTCACAACAAATTAAAGATAAATATTAATTAAGAACATAAATTAATTTGAAAGATGAAACATGTACATGTATCTATTTAATTTATATACTTCAAATACAACTCTTTGACTTTTCCGAGGCATGACATACTAATTACTTAAAGTGAACTTGATTTAGATTTCAAAAGATACACGTTTTCATGAGGTCAAATACTACTATATTAAGTTATTTAAATTAACTAAGAAAAGTGGAAAAAGCTTAGTTAATTTTCTTTCAGAATAAATGTAATACTTTCTTATGATTATTTTTATTTTTAAGTTTTGACTTAATATCTCCTCACTTTTAAAATTTATAATAATAATAATAATAATAATAATAATAATAATAATAATAATAATAATAATAATAATAATAATAATAATAATAATAATAATAATAATAATAATATAGTATAAATAATTAATAAAAGGAGATAAGCTAAAAAGTGAAAAGGCTACCATTAGTAAATAGAATAAGATAAAATTTATAAAGAAGATAAAAAGACTACATGTATAAGAAGATTAAAAAATCTTTCAATTAAGTAGTAGGCTAATATTAAAACATACAAATTATTATATTTAATATGAGGAATTTACTTTAATTTGACGTAAGAGTGAAATAGTATTTCAACTTTTAACTTAGTGGCTTCCATAATATGATATGATGATTATTATCAAATGCCCGATGGTTAAAAAAATATAAGCATATGTTATTTTTAGTATACTAAGATAATGAACTCTATGAACCCACCATTTAGCATTTGAAAAGATTTAACATGTGGTAAGAATTTGAAAAATTGTTATCATTTATAATTTTAAATATTTTCAACTTATCTATACTATCTGATGCTAGAGTTAGAACTTTTTCATTCCTATCTTACTCCTTTCTTCGCAAGTCCATTGCTTCCTTCTTTCGAGACATTTTGTCGCAAGCAAGACAAGTTGTCAATGTTCATGATGTTTTGATGTCCTATAATGTTCAGGATGTTTCTTCTTTTCCTAATGTTGAATCCTATGTCTTTTAACTGCATTTCTAGTTTCAAGACGTACTTTAGTCACATGTGCACAACAGCAGTGTAATTGTCTGCTCCACTTAAAGCAGAACAATTTAAAAGGCTGCCCTCTCTCGAAGCATATTATGGCGCTAAAATAGGACATTTGCAGTCCCCATATACAGGCATTAAGGCCGGTGATATCTATAATACAAGCCATAATGACTCATGAACCTGCAATATATATGTGGCATTCACTTTGTACTGTTAATTATATATGCTTATATAGTGGGATGTCTATCCAACTTGGAGCTTGCGATGGGTGCTGATAGATGCCGATAGATAAGATATCTTTACCTGGGAAGCTAGAAGAGTTGAGATGCCTCAAGGGTTTGAGGAAAGGGTAAAAAATAGTAGGCTTAGTGATAACAAACAACCAGAAATCTTGGCTCATTCTTCCACAGGCATATTCATGAGTCATTGTGGCTAGAATTCTTGCATAGAGAGTATTACGATGGGGGTACCAATAGCTTGTTTGGCCTATGCATGGAGACCAACCGAGAAATAGTTTCTTGGTGACAGAAATAGGCCTAACTGTGAGGGAGTGCATCCACCATTGAGAATGTCGTGAGGAATTTGATGGCATCAGAAGGAGGTGATACAATTAGGAAAAGAGCAGAAGAATTGGGAGAAGCCGTAAGACGTTCCACAGACAAATTGCTTCCCGAATAGAGTTGGATTCTTTTATCGCACATATCACAAGATACACTTTGCTTTACATAAATTTTTTTAAGTATTTTGAATTTTATCTGCTTCTTGGGTTGGCTCAGAGCAGTTTATTCTTTGTATTTTCTCTTGTATACATTTCTCATTTGGTTATAACCATATATATCTATTAGACTGTTTTAAGACAAACAATAAGTGTTCTCTGTTATTGTATAGTACTGGAGCAGTACAATATTTTTGAACAAGTAACTAAAGAAGTTGAAAAGGAAAAGAGACGGAAGAAAAAAGCAAGAACCATTACAATATTATTGTGAAAAACAACTCTATCTAGTTATATGAGCAATATAAGAATCTAACTCCAGTTGAGAAGCTTCTCCTTTCTATATGGACTCCATTAATGCTGTTCCCAATTTTTCTGCTCTTTTCCTAATCTCGTCGCCTTCTTCTGATGCCATTAGCTTTCTCACGACATTCTCAATGGCAGATGCAGTGACAAGCTCCTCGTGTTTCTTCCACTTCCTAATGAGCAGGCCTGTTTTCAAGATTTCCATCACAATTAAAGAAAGCATTAATTTGTTATTTGGAGTGCCTAGCTCAAGCAGCTGTATGAAAAACTAGCTAACAGATCTAGAAATCCATCAATGGACCTTTGGCAATTCAAAAGATGGAGAAGAAGAAGAAGAAGAATTTTATTAATGAGTGTACAAGCTTCATCTATTTATTGCCCTCCATTCAATATCTATTTCACCTAAAATATCTTCCTAACCAACTTATAACAAACATCCTAGTTTCGATACGTACTTTAGTCACATGTACACAGTAGCAGGGTAATCGTCTGATCCACTTGAAGCAGAACAATCTAAAAGGCTGCCCTCTCTCGAAGCATATTATGGCGCTGAAATAGGATATTTGCAGTCCCCATATACGGGCAATTTAAGGCTGGTGATATCTATAATACAAGCCGCAATGATTCATGAACCCGCCTATGGAAGAATGAGCCAATTGGCGCATGTAGGGGAAGCAATGAGTTTGCAAGAAGCATGCAAACATTATAAGATGGTAAGAGTTGAGCTGGGAATTCGCTCAATACATTAGGATCAGGTGCAGGGAGTCAAAATAAGGTGTCGGGATATCATGGAAATATATTTTGGCTAGTCTGATGGATTTAACACGTTGGCTCGAACTCGAGCTTGTTGGTTATGAGTAGCTGAGCCAACATAGTAGACATGGAGATTGTATGATAATGAGGAGAATATGCAAATAAGTTGAAGAATTTGATTGAGATGGCTTTGTGTTAGCAATGGAACCATGACATTTTCTTGTTTTTTTCAAGATTTCAAGATTGTTGTATGTGTTCTATGAAGTTTTTATCAAAAGTAAACTGATGAAAACTTTGTTGGTTGCTAAGAAGTTTGCCTACTAGTGAGCAAACAGGGTCACAGAGATGTGATGCTGCTAAGAATAAAGGGATTAGTTGGTCAGGAAATTTGTGTGGAGCATTATGCAAAATTTGGCAGGGGAGTTTAAAAAGAGGTAGTGGAAGTGAATGTTCGACATGGTGTGAGAATCAAGACCATGGACACGAGCTTTCGCTTGCTGAATGCGAGTGGGCAGTGGTTCCAACATAATGGATATGGAAACGAGATGGAGAAATTGGTTAAGATGGCCTGGTGTTGGAAGTGGCACCATTACAATAGCAACTTTTCATCAGTTATTATAGTTGATTTTCCAACTATCCAAGAGAGACATAAATAACAGTAGTACTTAGAAAAATTAGAATTTTGTATCACCACAAACATTTACTAATGTTAAAGCCAGATTAATTATCTGTTAAAAGAGAAATACATAGCAATCATCTTAGTAATAGCCCTAAAAAGTTGCATATTATGAACATTAAAATCAAATCAGTGTATAAAAAGTTGCAGATTAAAGCCATACTTTTTCTTGATAGCATGTGGATACTATTTGGCAAATCAGTGTTGCACCAGTTTTTCTTGATAGCTCCTACTCATTCTTCTCTTCTTCCTCTAGAATAGGGTATGATAAGTCAGTGATGAAACAACACTTGATTTTACCAAAGCCTTTGTGACCCTACTTAGCACCCCAACTGTTTTGTACCAAGTAAAAGTCTTCCCCATTTTCTCTATCGTATCCCACCAAAAGCAGCGCATCAAAGTCTATCAATCGTTCAATTGTTGCTTCTATTTCTTTTTCAGTGGGTCCCATATAAATTCCCTAGATTTTAAATAGAAAATTAGAAAACATATCAATCGATCGAAAAATTAATTTTAAAAGATGAATGTATTATAAAAAGAGAAAATCACAAACCTCTCCCACATGAGTTTGAAGGCTATGGTAAGCACGAATAAAATATGTCAAATGTTACTTTTCGATGAGGTCTTGTATTTGCTTCTTAGTCAGCCTAGCAGTTTAAACATATTTATGTCCATCTATCTTGTACCTCTTCTGCATTGTTGGACCCAGATGAAATCCGTCATTAATAAAAATAATAAAAATAATACTCAAAACTAAAGTGAAAACGATGAGAAATACTTGAAAAGATGAGAACTAAGATAAGATTTATCAGTTGAGGTATTGATGCAAACTGTATGTTGTGTAGTAATTATCCTGAGAATTTGCGACACCGAATTTCAATAGGTGTGGTCAAGAATATTACATTGGTTGGGGTGGCAGAGGACAATACTACCATGGTCACAGAATGGAGATGGATCCAACAAAATAGCTGGTCGAGAGCACCTATTGAAGGCATATTTTGCATCCGTGACATATGAATTGTGGACATAGAGGAACTCACAAGTATTTTGGAACAAGATCAGTGCACAGGAACAAAATCATTCTCCCAAACGAACAAAATTATGTATCCACACTAGGGGTGGCAAAATTAAACCCAACCCATCCAACTCGCCCAACCCGTTTAAGTTTGACCCGCCCATTCGTTAGCTCAACCCAACTCAATAGACCAAATGATTTGAATCTAGCTAATAAAAAGGGCAATAGATAAATTTACACAAGTACCCATATACCAGACATAACATTTAAACTCAATAAGAGCATAAAAAGAAGATTACCTACGTCACTTTAAGTTAATACTTAAGTTTTGTTGCAGCTGTAACTCAAAAGACAACACACCTGTAAATGAGAAAACTTTATAAGAGAAAAAAAGATAGAGTTGAAAATGGAAGAACTTTAACAGAAATTGCAAAATAGAAAATTTGAAAACGGAAACTTTTACAAAGATAAAAGCTTAAAAATGGAGAATAGGTTGTTATGGGTGGAGAAAACTTACAACAATGGCGAAGGAAAAGATTTTATTTTCAGGACCGTCCAAGTACGTATTTGTCTCCGCAGCTTTATTTTTCCTCCTAATGTTGTATGCAAGTGGAATATGAGTCCCAAATTCTACTAGAAAACACACAATTTTGTGAATAGCGTTTTGTAGTACAAAATATTTCCTATAATGGTTCCTCAAATTGACTGAAGTTTCTTTTTTGGAATGTTTCTGAGGAAAAAAAAATTGTAACATGTATTTTTATTAAAGAATTTTAGAGAATTTGAATCGTCAATTATTTTGACTTTATACTATATTTTTACGTAGTTTTTAAATCTATTAATTTTTGTTTCAGAAAAATTTAAAGATTTCATGCCCACATTTATTGTCAAATTTAAACTGTTTAACTCTCGAAATTCAAACTATATCATATAAATTGAGACAGAGGAAGTAGTAACTGTGTAGAAAATCTTATAAATATTTACCTCTAAATAAGTTTTTGAAAAGTCAAAAGTGATTTAAAAGTTTCTATTTTTGGATTTAAAAGTTACTTTTTTTTTAAGTCAATCCAAATATGCTTTAAATTATTTATGAAAGCTAAAGACAAATAATTTACCCTCACCCCACCCCCAAAACACTTTTTGAAAAGATACACTCAGGGTTATTTAGTTTGAGGTATAAGCACTAACAGTTTTCGAAATAAAATGCATGGTTATTTTATTGTGTGTTTGAATGTAGGCATTAGTTAGTCCCGGATTTATTTATTCGATTGTTAATTTATACCATAGTGCTACGATAAGTTATTTCATAATACATGATGGGATAACTAACCATCGGATAACTTGTTCCCAACCAAATGATCCTTACAGTGGAAAACTTTTTTATTTTTTCGTATGAAAACATTATTATTTTTTATTTTCTCATTGATTCAATCAAAATATATGTGGAGATATGTACCCACTGAACATTTTTTAGCAGTGAATCTAACCGATCTTTATATTCTAATACTTCATTCACTTTGATTTGTCCATTTTGGACTTTACACACTCCTGTCATACCCCTATTTTTTTTTCTCAAAATTATGTTTTGAAAAAAAAACAAAACAAAAAAATATAAAAAGTGACAAACACGTGAAAAAAAAATGAAAAGAAAAAGTTTTTCTCTTCAAGAAAGTAATCTTAATTTCTTCAAACTTTTTTTCTAAAATTAATCCTAATTCCCATAAAATTATATCTCTTATTATAATCCAACTACTTATTTTTAAATCCCAACTAAAAAAAAAGGCAATCCTAAAATTGAATTCCTAGCAACTAAATGTCTATATATACTCTACTCACCATAATATATATATATATATATATATATAAATACATGCGTAAAAAATAAAGAATTACGGACGTTTCAAGATTCAACTTTGTAAATGTCCATCCGTTAACTTTACTTTATTTTGTTTGAATAAATTTATGTGCATATACATATTTTATTAACGGACATACATTAATAAAATCAGTTAATTTTAATATGATTATAATAAATCAAAGAAGAGTGGTAATATGCATTTTTTAAAGTCATAATAATAATAATAATATATCCAAAAATATAATTCAAAATTAGTTTAAGTCATATATGACTAATAAAGCGAACTGTTAGAACCACAGGTATCGAGGGGTGCCTAATATCTTCCCATCGGTCAACATAATTTCTTACCCAAAATTTTAATTTGTAGACCAATAAAATAAAGAGTCAAAATTTCCTTTTGATTAGGGATTTCAAATAAGGTGACTTGGTACACCAAAATTCAAATCCAAGTTGCGACTATGTAAAATAAATAATCCCTTTTCAAAATGTTACTTTAATTAGAAAAACTCTTCTTTTTTTCAAAACATAATTTTGAGGAAAAAATAGGGGTGTGACAAATGGCGATTCCACTTCCACTGGGGATAACCAGAATTCGAGCTTATAATTATTGACTCATGTATGACTTTTTGTTTATTTATTTATGTTTTTGGATATTGGATTTGATGATTTAATGTGTTAATTTTCTATTTATTTACTGCTTTGATATTATTTGAACTGCACATAAAATGTCTTCTCTTGCGCACCCCTTTGAGTCTTCAATGATATCATTATAGAAATTGCGACTTTGCACCCCACTTCTATTAAGATAGCCAGAGGACCAAAGGTCCATGGTGAATGATATTTTATTACACTTATTAGAATGGGAAGCACCCATGCATAAAGCCAGAAAGCATTGCTATCGGTATGTTGCTACTCCCTAACTCGAGTTGTCTGCTCGTTTTATAGCCAGTCTAGATACCTTTCTCCACAAGTTTAACCTTAGCAGAATTGAAATCAGACATGATATCCTTAGTGGTTCCGCTTTATCTGCATTATGTCCATTTTACTTAGCGAGACTCGGCATGGGAGCCGGGTCTGTCTAGGACATATAACTTTTCTTGAGACCATCATGTGGATTTTTGTGCTACTTGTTGTATCATGGGAAAGACTATAACAAATGTTGACCCATTTTAGGATAATTGACTAAGAGCAGAAATGTCTATTTTATCCACTTTCAACAAATGATTCGAAATAAATAAATAAATAAATAAATTTATAATAATAATAATAATAATAATATATATATATAAGAAAAAAAAAACCTCAATTTTTTGCTATTATCAAAACATCGAGTTTTTTTTGAAAAATAATAATAATAGTGCATATTTGTATACACATATAATATAATTAATAATAATAATAAAAACATTTTCATTTGTGTATATATTGGATTCTTTTATCGAACATATCACAAGATACACTTTACTTTTCACCAGAATTTTCAAGTATTTTGAATTTTATCTGCTTCTTGGGTTGGCTCAAAGCAATTTATTCTTTGTATTTTCTTTTGTATACATTTCTCAGTTGGTTATAACCATATATATGTCCTATTAGACGTTTTTAAGACAAACAATGAGTGTTCTCTGTTATTCTTTAGTACTGAAGCAATACAATATTTTTGAACAAGTAACTAAAGAAGTTGAAAAAGAAACTTAAGAAAAAAGCAAGAACCATTACAATATTATTGTGAAGAACAAGTCTATCTAGTTGTATGAGCAATAAGACTTGGCACCAGATCGGGATGTACCTGTACCTGTCCGATACTAGTCCGGTATCATTCCAATCCCTTCCGATCCGATAGTCTACGGGACGAAACGGGACACCGTGAATCGATACTCAGGACGGGACGAAACCAAATATTCATCCCTGTAATCCCGATAAATTTCGGTTTCGGTTCGATCCGGTCAGGTTTCGATCCGATAATCCGGTTAATTATTTTTTTATTAATTAATTTATATTTTATATATATAAAAAAGAAAATAAGGGCATAAGACTGAAATTTTCAGCCTAAAAAGTTGACTCCTTTCACCCTTTTTCTAAAAAGTTTCTGCCGTTTGCCCCTCCCATTGTCCCAAGACCTTCGTCCCAACTCCCAAGACTCCCCAACGGCAATTTTCCAGCGTCTCCAATCTCCATTTCAATGTCTCCAACTCTTCATTCTCCAACTCTCCATTTCAACGATAATATTTTCCAACACATTATATATACTCCCTCTCTTTATATTTATAATTACAATTTACATATTTTCAGTCTACAGATCAATAACAATTAACAATTATTAATTTCTCTCAATTTTCAATCTTTCTCAAAGTTTGGAGGAGGAATCATCTTCAAACTTCAAGTTTCGACACTAATTTTTCAATTTTCGATTATAATCGTTTGTTCTTTACACAAACGTTTGGTAACTTCGTTCCACTCTCTAATCTTATATTTATTTTTTGTATTTATTATTTGTAAGTTGTTGTTATTATATTTTATTTGTTCTTGTAAAATTTCATATTTTATAATTTATAATTTTATATCATGGAGTCTTCTAAAAAAAGTGGTAAAGGTAAAATAGGTGTTGCAGAAGGAGTAAAAAATATGTCTATAAGAACTAATAAAGGTTCTAGTTCTTCTAAATCTAAAGTTCCTCTTGTTAGAATAAATACAGATGAATTTATGCATGTGAATGAAACTATTTTTTCTCATCCCGATCCTACAGAATTTAATTCGAATACTGCTATAATTCCCAATGAGCTTTATGAAATACATTATGGTAATTATCAAGAAAATGAAGAAGTAGAAATTGATGAAGATGAAGAAGTAGATTTAGATGATACACCGACTAGTCCCGACCTCAATAGTACTGAAGTTCCACTGGTTGGAACTAGTCGTCCTCCTATTAATCCAACTAGGGGTAAGACCAAGGTAGAACGTACTAAAAAATACATGTGTGGAAATTTTGTTGTTTGAATTATGAAAAAACTTTTAGTATATATATTATTTGTAAAAAACAATTTAAATATACATCTGGTGGGAGTGGAGGTTCAACAGGGAGATTAAAAAGACATTTGATTCAAAAACATAGAAAGAGTGATTTGCATATTTATCTTCTCTTGGTGTTAATGAAGATTCTAGTGTTGGAGCATCGGTTAGAGGGTCTAATCTGGTTCAAGGTGAATTAATTACCTTGAACTCAAGAGGTCCTCTTACACATCGAACCTATAATAAGGATCGTGATTGTGAAAATTTTGCTAAAATAGTTGTTGTTTGTGGTTTACCTTTTAGCTTTGGAGAACATTCGAGTTTTATTGAATATATTCGTGAGACATATAATCCTAGTTTTACTGGTTTATCAAGAGACATGGTAAAAAGAGATATTTTTGAATTTCAAGAGAAATATTGTCAATATTTGCGTGCCTATTTTGAAATAATGAATTGTAAAGTTGTTGTTACCACTGATATGGGTCGTAGTCCTAATGGTTTTGATTATTTAACTGTTACTGCGCATTAGATTGATTATAATTGGAATTTACAAAAAAGAATTATCGGTTATAAAATTTGTCAACAGAAAAAAACTGGGATGTATATTGCTATTGCTGTGTTGGATATTTTAGATTTTTTCGGTCTTTGTGATAAAGTCATTAGTATTACTTTAGATAATGTTTCTGCTAATTTAAATGTTATTAATATGCTAAAACCTAGACTTTGTCCTATTAGTAAATATATTTTTCATGTTAGATGTGATGCGCCTATATTAAATTTGGTTGTTAGTGATAGTGTGAAATTATTTGAAAATAGTTGTGAAAAAGTTGATAATGCTTGTTTTTTTTATTTTTGATATGAATAGTAGTAGTAGAATTAATCGATTTAAAGAGCTTTGTAATACATGTCAACTTCCATTTAGAAAAGTTCCAAAGCATGTAAAAACTAGATGGAATTCCTTTTATGATATGCTTGAAGTTGCTTATGCATATAGAGAACCTATTACGATGCAATTTAATTCTCATAATGCTTATTCTGATTCAAAACTTAATGATTGTGATTGGAAAGAAGTAAATGAACTTAGAATATTTTTGAAATCATTTTATGATGCTAGTAAATTTTTTTCTGGAATGTATTATTCTACTATTACTGAAATTTTAATACATGTATGTGAGATTTCATCTCTCTTTGCTGAATATAAAACAAATGAACTATTTGCAAATGCTATTGAAGTTATGATTTCAAAATTTAAGAAATATTTTTTTCCTACCTCTCAAATTTATTTAACTGAAATTCTTTTCAACCCTGAATATAAAAAAATATGGTGCAAAAACTTTAGTTGAATGCATTTATCAAAATTTAGATATTCAACCAGATGAAGAACATGATTTGTTAACATGTCAAAATAGTATAAAATTACTTGCTAAAGTGGTTCCGATCCGGTCCGATGCCCAGCCTTAATGAGCAGTATAAGAATCTACCTCTAGTTGAGAAGCTCCTCCTTTCTCTATGCACTCCCTTACTGCTACTCCTAAATCTTCTGCTCTTTTCCTAATCTCGTCGCCTTCTTCTGATGCTATTAACTTCCTCACGAAATTCTCAATGGCGGATGCAGTGACAAGCTCCTCGTGTTTCTACCACTCCTTAATGACCAAACCTGTTTTCAAGAGTTTCATCACAATAAAAGAAAGCATTAATTGGTTGTTCAGAGTGCCTAGCTCAAGCAGCTGTATGAAAAACTAGCTAACAGATCTAGAAATCTATCAATGGAACTTTGGCAATTCAAAAGATGGAGAAGAAGAACAAGAAGAAGAAGAAGAATTTTATTAATGAATGTACGAGCTGCATCTATTTATTGACGTTCATTCAATATCTATTTCACCTAAAATATCTTCCTAACCAACTTATAACAAACATCCTAGTTTCAATACGTACTTTAGTCACATGTGCACAGTAGCAGGGTAATTGTCTGCTCCACTTGAAGCAGAACAATTTAAAAGGCTTCCCTCTCTCGAAGCATATTATGGCCCTGAAATAGGACATTTACAGTCCCCATATACGGGCATTTAAGGCTCGTGATATCTATAATACAAGCCACAATGACTCATGAACCCGTCTGTGGAAGAATGAGCCAATTGGCGCATGCAGGGGAAGCAATGAATTTTCGAAGAAGCATGCAAGCATTATAAGATGGTAAGAGTTGAGCTGGGAATTCGCTCAATGCATTAGGATCAGGTGCAGGGGAGTCAAAATAAGGTATTGGGATATCATGGAAATATATTTTGGCTATGTCTGACGGATTTAATACGTTGGCTTGAACTCGAGCTTATTGGTTATGAGTAGCTCAACCAACATAGTAGACATGGAGATTGTATGATGATGAGAGAATATGCAAGCAAGTTGAAGAAGTTGATTGAGATGGCTTTGTGCTGGCAATGGAACCATAACATTTTCTTGTGTTTTCATGATTTCAAGATTGTTGGTATGTGTTTTATGAAGTTTGTATTGAAAGTAAATTGATGAAAACTTTATTGGTTGCTAAGAAGTTTGCCTACTAGTGAGCAAACAGGGTCACGGAGATGTGATGCTGCTAAGCATGAAAGGATTAGTTGGTCAGGAAATTTGTGTGGAGCATTATGCAAAATTTGGCAGGGGAGTTTCAAAAGAAGGTAGTGAAAGTGAATGTTCGACATGGTGTGAGGATCAAAACCATGAACCCGAGCTTTCGCTTGTTGAATGTGAGTGAGCAGTGATTCCAACATAATGGACATGGAAATGAGATGGTGATATTATATTGGTTGAGATGGCCTGGTGCTGGAAGTGGTACCTTCACTATAGCAACTTTTCATCAGCTATTGTAGTTGGTTTTCCAACTATCCAAGAGAGACATAAATAACAGTAGTACTTAGAAAAATCAGAATTTTGTATCACAACAAACATTTACTAATGTTAATACCAGATTAATTATCTGTTAAAAGAGAAATACATAGCAATCATCTTAGTAATAGCCCTAAAAAGTTGCATATTATGAACATTAACATCAAATCAGTGTATAAAAAGTTGCAGATTAAAGCCATAATTTTTCTTGATAGCATGTGGATATTATTTGGCAAATTAGTGTTGCACCAATTTTTCTTGATAGCTCATACTCATTCTTCTCTTCTTCCTCTAGAATAGGGTATGATAAGTTAGTGATGAGACAACACTTGATTTTACCAAAGCCTTTGTGACCTCACTTAGCACCCCAACTGTTTTGTACCAAGTAAAAGTCTTCCCCATTTTCTCTATTGTATCCCACCAAAAGCAGCGCATGAAAGCCTATTGGTCGTTCAGTTGCTGCTTCTATTTCTTTTTCAATGGGTCCCTTATAAATTCCCTAGATTTTAAATGGAAAATTAGAAAACATATCAATCGATCAAAAAATTAATAGAAAAATATGGATGTATTATAAAAAGAGAAAAACACAAACCTCTCATGAATGAGCATGAAGGCTATGGTAAGATCAAATAATAACAATAAAAATAATACTCAAAACTAAAGTGAAAACGATGAGAAATACTTGAAAAGATGAGAACTAAGATAAGATTAATCAGTTGGGGTATTGATGCAAACTGTATGTTGTGTAGTAACCATCCTGAGAATTTGCAACACCGAATTCCAATAGGTATGGTCAAGAATATTACATCGATTGGGGTGGCAGAGGACAATACTACCATGGTCACATGAATGGAGATGGATCCAACAAAATAGCAGGTCGAGATAACCTATTGAAATCATATTTTGTAGCCGTGACATATGAACTGTGTTGTTCTGACTGGAATAAAATGGGCCGACTTAGTCAATCTGTTAACCACTACCAAATAGAATCATACTTTCCCAATGTCTTTGGAAGACCAACCACGAAATCCATAGCTATCATTTCCCACTTCCATTTCAGAATTGACATTCTCTGAAGCAAACCTGCAGGCCTTTGATGCTCATATTTTACTTGTTGGCAATTTGGGCACTTAGCCACAAACTCCGCTATATCTTTCTTCATGCTAGGCCACCAGTAGAGTCGCTTCAAGTCTCGGTACATCTTGGTCACACTCGAATGAATGGAATACCGCGAACCATGAGGTTCTATCAATAAATTCTGAATCAAGTCGCCCACTCTAGGAACACAAATCCTTCCCTTAAAACTGAGCACTCCACCCACATCAAGAACCATATTTTGTGCCTTACCAATCACTGTCTTTTTCCTAAGCTCATTCAAATTCTCATCCTCAAACTGTTTGGCTTGATCTCCTCCACAAAGGCGGCTCTAACCTCAATGCTAGCTAACACCCCACCTTTTTCTGAGATGCCCAACCGCATGAACTTAGACTCCAAATGTTGAATTTCCTTGGCCAAAGGTCGCTTGGTCACACCAAAGCAAGCTAGACTACCGATACTTACTGTTTTTCAGCTTAGTGCATCCGCCACCACATTAGCCTTGCCCGGATGATACTGGATGGTCACATCATAATCCTTGAGTAATTCCATCCACCTTCGTTGTCTCAGATTCAATTCCTTTGAGTGAATACATGTTGCAGGCTATGATGGTCAATAAATACTTCACACGTAACACCATAAAGATAATGCCGTCAGATCTTAAGAGCAAACACTACCGCTGTCAATTCTAATTCATGTGTTGGGTAGTTTCGTTCATGAACTTTCAACTGTCGAGATACATAGGCTATGACATTCTTTTCCTACATTAACACCGCACCCAAACCTAAATGTGAAGCCTCACAATAAATAATAAAATCCTTACCTTTCACCGATAGCACAAGAATATGTGATGTGGTCAAAAGAGTCATGAGCTTTTGAAAGATCTCCTCATACTTTTCAGTCCATTCAAAAGGTACCTCCGTTTTTGTCAAACTTGTAAAATGTGCGGCAATATGATAACGTTCAAATATACTTCTTGAAAAGAAATATAAACGATCGTATGCAATATATTTACCCAACTATGAGTCGGGGTCGATCCTACAGAGAATATGGAAGAATATTGTCAATAACAAATATTTAACTCGATAGTCGTTATATAAAAATGGGGGGATTTAAATTGAAATAAAATAAAAACAATAAAAAGATAGCTTTGAACTAAGTATTTATT